>BRDA01041648.1:0-26291 GCA_036984385.1 Crenuchus spilurus
GGACTGGATTATCAGGTGCTAGCCTGCTACAAGCAACCAGAGACAGATGGCATTGGAGAGAAGTGACTCGTCAGTGCAGCCTACCATCGCGAAGCGATGACTGCATATGACATGACATGACTCCAACATATTAACAAACAATACCTTTAATATAGAATAACTGTAGGTTTGAGAAAAATACAAAAAAATTATGAAATGGATAAATACTTGAAATAAAATGGATAAACTTACCATCAAACTTAAGGGTTTACACTCCATTTTGAAGAGTGGTCCAGTGTTTTGTACACCCATTCTCAGGATTCTCATTCGCTATTTATTTAAGTAAGTGACGAAAGCACAGGTGCATGGTTTCTTTTCAGGAATTTAGCAGTGGAGGAATGATAACTGGGAAATCACTCACTCAGAAAAAGACAAAGATGGAATTAGTTCTGTTTGGGTTTATAGAGCACAGGAATTATGTGACATATCAGAGTGTGGCTATTGACTCCAGCTTGACTATCTAGAACAGCCTACCTAAAAGGAGAAAGCCAGAAGGTAAAGCATGGGAGCTCCCCAAGACACTGGCATCCCTCTGCTCACCGTCAACAAACCTGAGTGATCGCATGAGCAGCGCTATGACAGCCCCAGCATCTCAGTTCACTATAAATCCCTACACCAGTGCACCCCTGGACCTACAATGTTTCTATAATGTAAAGTATCAATTACCAAAAGCTAAACTAAACAGATATGTTTTGAACCTAGTCTTAAAGGTTGAGACTGTGACTGAGTTCCGAAAATTGTCTGGGAGGTTATTCCAAAGATGTGGGGCCATATAAGAGAAGGCTCTTCCCCCTGCTGATGATTTCTGAATTCTGGGAACTATCAAAAGCAGCACCCTGTGATCTAAGTAAACAAGATGGTTCATAATAGGAAATAAGGTCTTGTAAATACTCAGGGGCAAGACCATATAGGGCTTTATACGTCAGTAAAAGAATTTTATATTCGAATTGGTATTTAACTGGAAGCCAGTGTAGTGCTGATAAAACTGGGCTAATATGGTCAAATTTTCTGGTTTTAGTAAGAACCCTGGCTGCTGCATTTTGAACTACTTGAAGTTTATTTAGGTTTCTGCTTGAGCATCCTGATAATAGTGCATTACAGTAATCTAACCTAGAAGTAATGAACGCATGTACCAATTTTTCTGCATCCTGTAGGGATAAGGCATTTCTGAACTTGGAGATATTACAGAGATGTAGAAAAGCTGTTCTGGTAGTTTTAGTTATGTGTTGGTCAAATGATAAATCTGAGTCAATTATGACACCAAGATTTTTTGCTACTGAGTGTAACAGTGAAGTTATCCAGATTTAAACTTAAGTCTGATAATTTATTTCTCATGGTCTTTGGGCCCAGAAGAAGAACCTCTGTTTTGTCACTATTTAAAAGGAGGAAGTTATACGACATCCAGCATTTCACATCTTTTACACAGTCCTCTATTTTCTTCAATCCTGTCGTCAGGTTTAGCTGATATAAAGTTGTGTATCATCTGCATAACAGTGGAAATTATATATTATGTTTACTTATAACGTGGCCTAATGGAAGCATATAAAATATAAATAATAGAGGTCCTAAGATAGATCCTTGTGGAACTCCATATCTCACTTTTGTACTGTTGGATGATACATCATTAACATTTACAAACTGGTAACGTTCTGTTAGATAAGATTTAAACCACATTAGGGCTGTTCCTGTGATTCCAACCAAAAAGCTGTTCACATGTCATGTTGTGCAGGTTTTGATGGTCCTGAATCTGCTACCAGAGGGGAGTGACTGGAAAAAGTGATGTCCAGGGTGTGAGGGGTCAGTTGTGATTTTGCCAGCGTGCTTAATCATCCTGCTGGTGTAGATCTCCTGAAGCAAAGGCACATTGCATCTGATTATCTACTCTGATGTCCTGATGATACGCTGGAGTTTGGCTTGTTCTTGGGAGGTGGAGGAATCAAACCAGATGATTATGGATGCTGTGAGAATGGACTTTATGATCGCTGTGTAGAACTGGATCATCAGAGTTTGTGGCAGGTAGATTTTTTTTAGCTGTCTCAAGAAGATCATCCTTTGCTGTTCAACTAAAGAGTAACCATGCGAGGTATAGATTATCTAAAAGTGAATTTTCATATACTGAACTAGTACATTCATTAAGCAACCATTTAAATGTCAATTTTTCCTCACTTTTGTGAGGTGATGTAGTATACAAGTTTTAAAATGTGTCATTTGCAACAGATTCAATCTTCTTATGTTACAATAACAAACAGATTTGCATTTATATACAATCAAGAATAAATGGCCAAAGATGAGTGTTTCGGAATGTCTGAGTCAGAGCCCTGACCTTAACATTATGGAGATACAGTGGCGTGCAAATTTATTTTGAAATTACAGGACGCATTTGTTGGTGGCGATTCCTACAGGTTATTAAATTCAAGGGGACACTGATTGTTTTGCAGCTGGCATCAGATTTTCATTTAGCATGCTCATTAAAAAATATGCACATTACAAATATTTTTTGTTAATAGTTAGTTATGACATTTAAACCTAGTACAAATTCTCTATTATATTTTAAAAATGAAATGTCAGAACAATACTAGGGACAATGATGTATTTCAGTTTTTCTTTCTTTCATCAAATATTCAGTGGTTCAAAAGTTTACATACTCATGGTCAGTATTTAGTAGCATTGCAGTTATATTGTTTAATTTGGATCAAATATTTTGGGAAGCCTTCCACAAACTTCTCAAAATAAGTTGCTGGAATTTTGGCCCATTCCTCCTGACAGAACTGGTGACAGAACAGAGTCAGGTTTGTAGGCCTACTTACTCACATATATGCCCATAAATATTCTGTGGAACTGAATGAATGGCTCTGTGAGGGCTTTCATAATTCCATCTATTTCAAGGATTCAAGGAGACTCATTATTGTCATTCACATCACATGTAGTACATGAGGTGGAACAAAATTACATCCCCAAGGTTCCAGTTTTACTCAGTGTAGTAGTTTGATATAAATATAAAAAGTCTTTGAGTATATGCAGATACACAGACATGAAATAGACTATACAATGTAAATATAGACTGTACACTATGCAGAGCAGTATGTTATATCAGCAGTAACTTAGACTGTACAATGTTCAGAGTATTGAACACGGCATGGGGAGATTAGCAGCAAGTAATATGAATGAGTGGATAAAGAATAAATATTAGCAGCTTACAATTAAAGTTAAAGTGACCAAGTGTAATAAGTGACCAAGTGTAATAAGTCACCAAGTGACCAGCTCGGTGTGTGTTTCCTAAGTGGAGTTTAAGAGTCTAACAGCCTCACAAATTAAGCTTTTCTTCATTCTGGTGGTTCTACGCTTTATGGACCGCAGCCTCCTGCCAGAGGGAAGTGGGACAAAAAGTGAGTGTGCTGGGTGGGTGGGGTCCTTCATGATGCAGGTGGCCCTTTTCCTGCATCTAGAGGTGTAGATGTCCATGGTGGTGGACTCCAACAATCTTCTGTGCAGCTTTCACCTCTGCAGAGATTTCCTGTCTGCAGCAGAGCAGCTGCCGTGCCACACAGTGATGCTCGAGCACAAGACGCTCTCCACCACACATCTGTAGAACGATCTGAGGACTGAGGTTCTGAGACCAGCTTGCCTCAGCCGTCTGAGGAAGTAGAGCCACTGATGTGCCTTCTTGTCCAGACTGGAAGTGTTGTTGCTCCAGGTGAGGTTGTCACACAGGTGTACACCCAAGTACCTGTAGCTGGGGGGGGCATGCTCGCTTCTTCTGAGTCTACAACCACCAGTACCTTTTGGAATGAAGAGATCAGCCAGAAACTTGATATGAATGCTGAGAGCCTTCCGCTTACCATGAGCACCAGGCCTGCAGTCCTGATGCTGGAAACTGGGGGAGGAGGCCCATGGAAGCAGAAGCTGGGGAAGCAAGCTGGGGTCTGTGCTAGGTTAAAGGCTAACCATAATCCCTACCAATAATATTCCTCGCTAATGCCTGCTCTCTGGACTGTGTCAGACCCCAGTGAGCTACCCATTGTGACTACAGACACTGTTGGGTTTTTACTGAAACGTTGTTTGGTGACAATAATCTAGACAGTGCTATCAAGCTGATAGGAACATGGCCAAGTCTGACAAAACACAAGGAGGTGGGGTAAGAGTGAGAGGATCATGCCTCATTTTAATGCAGCACTGCCTGAGGACCCAAAGATCGCAAGCAACCAATATTTCTCTTCTGATGATATTATGTGCTGTAAATAGTAGGACATTATATTATTGTAAACAGGCTGATACCACGAGGAGAGGAAGACAGCGGAAATCTGATGAAACATGATTTATTTGACATAATTTAAACAAAGCTGTGGCTTTGATAACAAACAAGACTGTGGTTGTGGCAAAATAACACATAAACTAGAACTTTGGGCATGGACTAGTCCAGACATGACGTGAAGGACAACAGAGACAAACAGATAGGTGGGAAGGTTACAGTTGCTTCGGTGCACAACATGGCACTTCTTAACTTCCGGTCAGCGAGTGGTATGTAATGGTGTTTTCAGTTGTAGTAGTTGTAGGGAGAATTGCCAGCAGAAATAGATAGCAATAGCGAGCGTGAAAGTCTTTAAGGTAATTGAAAAACAAATAACATACCAACATCAAGAGAAGAAAAGTATCTGCACTGTTGTGCCTCTGTGAGCTGATCCTTAAAGGTACAACTCTGAGATTAGCTTTCACAGGTTTCCAGCAGATCCTGAGGTGCGAGCTCAGTGGCTACTAAAGATCTGTAGGAATGACTTTAGTCCCGTTCAAACTTACATTCGTAGTAGACATTTCAACACCAGTGACTTTGTTGTGATGGCCGGTGGAAAAAGAAAACTACAGATCAGTGGCACTTTGTCTTTTTGCCTAGAATAATTTTAAAATTCTATTGTCTTTGATGTTGAGATGGTAAATAATTCATTCTATTAGCTGTAAAAATCACAGGTGATTAGTGTTAATTTATCTGTAAATAAATAAGGTCTTCTTTAGTAAAGAGGAGAGAGATGATGGGAAATCCAGTAAACTACTTTATCATTCACTACATTTATTAAACACTAAACTGTTTCACATCTTTCATTCTAATAAAGAAGACAATGGGCCAGTTATGCTTTTATAAATTCATTACCAGTGGTCACATGAAAGATTTTTCACAAGAAAGATGAAAGTTTTTTCTCCAGCACCAACATAACACTACTGGGTTGATCACACACCCACACTGTTTGCATCTGTGTGGGTGTGCTGTTTGGAATGTTACACATTTAACACACTTTTAAAGGTTCTGTGACATACAGCACCCTGGGCTCTAAGAGCCCATTAAGAGCTTTTCGTTGTCCATCTGTCTCTTTAATCTTCTGTTAATATGCTGCTGCTGAAGCTTGAGTGATGCACTGAACATCATTTATCGTTATTTTCTGCAAATCTTGAAGACATCACATATAGAAATCCATCTTGCCTGCTGACCGGCATCTGAAAGTCAAAATGCTTGTGCTTACCAAACAAAGACTAGAATCTGGCAACATCGTCTTAGGCAACTAGCCAATTATCTTGAGGTACATTTTTCTGAAATTGTTGCACAATTTTTAGACACATTTTTTTCCCGCAAATTGGTGAACCTCTGTCCATCTGTACCATCTGTTTATTAGTATCACTTACTTTTTTCAATGTTTTGTTGCCTCTGTCCCAACATTTTTTAGATGTGTTGCTCTTTGTGGTTTGCATGAGTATTTTTCATGAAATGGTCAAATGTCTCACTTTGAGAATCTGATATGTGTTCTCAGAATAAAATATGAGTTGATGACAAATTATTGCATTCTGTTTTTATTTACATTTACTTACATCTTACACACTGTCAGAATTTTTGCTAGAAATTATATGATCACATTTATGCAAATATTTTATTATATCTTTTCATGGGACAACACTATAGAAATAAAACTTAGTATATAACTTGGAGGAGTCAGTGTACAGTTTGTATATCAGTATAGATTTACTGTCTTCTGAATGTAACTCAACACACAGCCATTAATGTCCAAATAGCCACAACACAAGTGAGTACACCTCACACTGAACATCAAATCAAATAAAGGTTTATTTGTCACATACACAATCATACATAGTTCAACTGGCAGTGAAATGCTCTGGTGACTGCTTCTTCACATAGAAAAGAAGGGGAGATGCATTCAAGACATTAAATGAGAATATGGCAGAGATAAGGTATAATAGATTCCTGTGCACAACGTAATGCAGATAATGTGCAAATGTACAAATATAATCTGCAAATATGCAGACATAAAAGTGCAGGTCATGTGCAAATGTACAAATACAAATATACAGATATAATAACATATGTGGATGGTTAAATGTACAGGTGGTGGAGTGTGTATGGTACAGTGGAAGTGTGTGTGTATGTGCGTATTACACTCTGCCCCCCACCTGGGGGGGGGTAGGACAAAGTGACAAAGATGGTGAAACCAGAGGCGGTGCTGAATAGCAAGTGGTACTTTACTGAGGAGATTGCCAATACGTAAGGGTGTACTACGGTTACAGCAGGACAGTGCCCAAAGAAAAGAACACAATAAAAGCCTCTTTCCTGTCTAACCAAAGTCTTACCTGTCCTAAAATCCTAAACTAAAGCCCATTTTAAGTCTTAACAGCATAAACAGTATGAATCCACACAATAAAGATAAACATTGATTAGTTTACACAAAATAAAACTTCACCAGGAAGAAAGCATTATAATCATTCTTTGTGTCTATAGAGTCTATGAATCACTGGAAAGCTAAAGTTATGGCATCCTTAGCTTCTCTCAAAGTCTCTTTCAACAAAAACAAGAAGATGGTGCAAAAACCAACAGACAAAACCAAGTGCTAGTCCCACAGAGTTGGTCTATGTTGGTTCTAGAAGTCTTTAGCAGTGGCTGTTTCCTCCTTCCTTGCAGTGCCAGCCACCTGCTTTTTATAACCATAAGCACCCCAGCCCCCCACCCCCCCGCCCATTGTGATCCTTATTTGGGGCTGAGCAGCCAATAGCACCAAAGGTCCAAACCCAAAAGGACCAGTATGTCAGTTCATTGGGCAGTAACAGTGCTTGTGTGTTGTTATTGTCCAGTGTTCAGTTCAGAGCAAGGTGTGTGTGTGTGTGTGTATAGATAGATAGATCAATCGATCGATCCCAAGATGAGTCTATGTGAGATGTACTATACAATAAAACTAGACTGTAATAAAATAACCTGTTTACTTGTAAGAGACAACAAGGTTTATAAATGAATGTAAATGAATGAATGTATTACCAAAATGAATTATTGTTGTTTTTGGTATATAAAACCACAGAAATGTCAAATGTGAATGGAGGACATTAAATACAACACACAGGTTGGATATTGGTAACTTACTTTTACTTGTTTTTTTTTGTTTTTTTAGGAAACAGCTTAACTGAGAGGAACAAGAAGGAAAAGCATACTTAGCCTGATGTTACTTGGTAACTGCTGCACTGGTGCCATTTGGTCTGTACAAATCAGTAGTATACGAAGACAAATTGAAGAACAAACAGAAGTGGATATTTAGTACCAATTTCCATGGTCCTAGATTAAGCCTGATAATTGCTCATTCATCACTGTAGCTTGCTACAAAAATTATTTATATGAAAAAGGAGCTGCTGCCATTTAATGTGTATGGTGCACACATGGGTGGTGCTATTTCAACAACACAGTTGACTTGCACTGCAATATACAGTAGTGGTGAGAGAAATAATCTTAAATATAGTCTTAAGTATCTAATATTTCACATTTTGAGATTGTATAAATTAAAAAGATGGTCCTGTGTCTATTTTTGATAAATGGAATATTTGAGAAAGTGCCACTGATATTCTGTAGTCATTAAGAACATAATAAAAATACATACGAGTTAAAAATATCATCAAATACATTTGAATCTGTAAAAATACAACTAGTCTCTAGAATGAAGGCTGGCTCCAGAAGAGATTAAAATTATCAGTAAAATTCAGGTCAGTGTCAAGGCATGTTTTATGGAGACAGTTATAAAGATTTAAAATGCGACTAAAATGCTCTGAACCTTTACCCAAAATTGGAATTGGGCTGGAAATAAAAACTCAGCAAGATTTCCCCGGACTTCCTCTATCTTATCATTTATTAATAGTGAAAAACTTAAATACTTGGCAATATTTCACTGATAAATATTGTCTTTGAACTAACTGACTGATTCTTTTACTGAGTGGTGAATTCATCCTTGCTTGCAAAGACTAAACCTTTGGGGGATGCTCCTTTAATACTCAGTCTTGATGCCTTCACCTGCTGCCCAGTTAATACTGCTAATAGTGAAACCTCCTGAACAGTGTTACGTGTGTACTTTTTCAATCTTATCTTGTCTTTGTTCCAGCTTTTCTGAGTGTGTTGCATGCATCAGTTTCAAAATGTATATATGTTTAACAAATAATATTTGTCATTTAAAGGCTGGGAAAAAAAACGTTTCTTTATCCTTTGTTAAATTTCATTAAAAAATTATTTCAGTTATTAATGCATTTTTAGAAAGTGTCAGAACTTTTCTAGAAATGGGGGACTTTATTTTGCATAAAAGAACATTTCAAAGGTTGTGAATATCTGGATTTTCCTTCTTTAACCATTCAGAAACTGTTTTACATGTAATCAGTGGATACTACTCATTTCCTTACAACACACCTGCCATAGTTGTTTTCATTATAAAAATAGAGGTTTTATTATTATTATTATTATTATTATTATTATTATTATTATTATTACTGATAATCTAGATGTACTATATAATATACTGCATATGTTTAAGTTTTAAGTAAGTTTTTAGTTTTAAAGAAAGTAGCAGAAATGTGTCGAGTACATCTGAAGAAGTTTCAAGTTGAATATAAAGATCATTTAGGGAGTTTTCCTGCCAAACATAGTGATGGGTTATGTTTGACCCTTAAGACATCACAAGAGTGAAATAAACATTGACAACCAAGACAAAATTCATGTATAGTCAAGAAAATTACTTTTGGTTCACTTTTCAAAAACTTTTTATTTTAATTTTTGAAAATTGAGTTCAATGTCAAAACTTGTCTTGGAGTTAAAGAGGTGAGTTAATGTAACTTAATGGGGCTATAATGTTTTACCCTATTTGATGTCCTAAATGACCAAACAAATCATTTCCATAATAAGTGGTGCTTTTCATTAGTTTTGTGTTTAATTAAAGGCATTGTGGGTTCGCAAAAAAAAGTAGTGTCAATAGTATGACATTATTATATTACTATGGATACCAGTTTAAATGATGTTTTATCTTTATTAATAATGAAATCTCTATTAGCTCGGTGCCATCAACAGAATCATTCCACTGTGAAACCACACGGGGATAATAAGGAAAATATTGAGAATGTATTTATTGAGGCACGATAAGACCACGGTTGCTGTCTAGCATATAAAATTTGGAAGATCATGCATGGAATCTTGGTCATTTGTCGAAAGACTTATGGTTTACGGAGAAGTCCAAATCATGTGACGTAGGCGTGCCATCTGATTGGATGTTCACTTGTGCTTCACTGTTGCGGAGCAACATTATCCAAGCAAGAATTTTTTTCCCCTAAAGCCCTGTAGTCGCTGGGTGACGTAATGACTGCTGTCATTCTGGATGATTCTGGGAGCACGAATACATGAATGTATCCTACACGTGGAGTCTTTTACTGAAATTAACGTGACATCACTTCAGGACGGAGAATCACGAAGCAGTCCGACAATCTTTTAAGTGATGTGTTTCGTTTGTGTTTGGTGTAAAATAAAATATAAGAAAAGCATGAAACGTTTGGCTTTCTGCAGCTGGAGTGATGGGCTGGATCCAACTGTGACAGATGAGGAGTCCCTTGGTGGAGGGTGACCTGTACCTGTACATTTTACTCGACTGGACTCACTGAACTCCACATGTCCTGTCTGAACAGAAAGCATCCGCAGCTATTTGTGTAGTGACAGTGATTTAGCTGACGTCACCACGCAGGTTTGGTGCTTACCGACGTCAACGTAGAGAGCACAACTGATAACATGGTCCGTTGATACGAGTTTTGATCATATGTGGAAATGTGAGGTAAAGTGTTTTAAGGTGTTTGGACGGACACCCCTAACTTTAGCCTCTTTCTCTCCGCGCTTTTACATTCCTAACATTGAGAGGGCTTAAATTATCGGCACTTATGACTCACGGTTTGACTGTCAGTGCGTCACTGGGACTGAAGTGTGCGGCGGCTTTGCTGTTGTCTCTCACGTCGTCACGGGATTGTGCGGGGTTTTAATGCGTCGGTGGCGCAGATCACCTGTTCCCGCGGACTCCGTTCCGTTACGCATTCTAACTGGGCGTGTTCGCAGTTTGTCTAAGGGAACGAATATCATTTTGAACACGATCAACACAAGCAGAGGGGCTCTGCATTCCTTTTGTGATGCGATTTTAATTTTATTCCAGAAAATCGCGATGGACCTCCCCTGCTGAGCAGTCCTTTAAAGTCTGGCTAGAACATGTGTGCTTTTAAGTGAGCATAAAAGGATTCAGATTTAGTTCATCCTGCTCCTTTCATCTTTACTCACCACTGTTCGTATTGGAGAGATGAAGGGAGGACAGAATTGTGTCCTCTCCAGATGAGAGACACTGTATTGAGTTGCTAAAGCTTGCGACATTTGTTTTCCCCCCGACATCACACTTCTCTTTATTCTGACAGCAGAATGGAACAGTTTACCTGAACCGTTCTGCGAATCTGCCAACTGTGATTATATAGTATGATTATTTTATACATTGTTGAAATAAAATCAATATTAAACCAGGGTTGCTTTTTATGCTAAATCTAGAATATCACTACTCACATTTGTGTTCATTTACAACATATCCTATTTTTATGTCCCAATGTCAGAAAGAAAATTAACCGTTTATTTCAACACGCAAATGTCATTTTTATGTGTCTGCAATGACTTGCACAGTCTTTTTTGTTGAGCCATGTAGCTAAACTTAAAATTTTTTTAAACAACTTATATGTGCCATATGGATAACTGACAGCGAATGTCATAAAATTATCCAGAGGAGTGCTCACAAGTCTTTTCTGCACTGTTTGGATGCCGACGTATCAGTTTAAATATTTGTTTTGGAATCTGAGAATTTACTATTGTTATTATTCAGCTATTAAAAGACACACTGACAAGATAAACTGGAATTATATTGTTCAAGCAAGTGAAAAGCAATGCTTTGGTATTAGTCTATACTTTTCACTTTGTTAATTTATTTGTACTTTGATCTGTACTTTGTACACTTATGCATTTTCGATTGTATTGTTCTTCAGTGAACCAAAACAGTGCCGTCATCAGGCAATACGTTAGAAGCCTTTTTGCTCCAGACATGGATATATTGTGTTTATTACCAAGGCCTTCGTTGTAATTAATAATAATAATAATAATAATAATAATAATAATAATAATAATAATAATAATAATAATAGAGCTTTAATAAGGTAGTTTAATTAAATCCTTTTTCATGCCTACATTGTGATATAGCTTAGTTGAATTACTATATTTTTTCTATGTGACTGTAAGTGCAATAATTGCAGTTTTTAAATTAATATGAACAGGCTTTTGAGCAGAAAACTGTTTTTATTAATTACAAATGCACAGCAAGTGTTTCGAGTCAGTACAGCATAGAGGATGGGGAAATATTACCTTGAAAAAATCTATTAAGATGCTTAAAACAACTGCGATTTTAAATGCTAACAGTCTGTAAATTCATGTTTGTTTCCACATACCACTTAACCACTTACAGAGCTTTTAAATTGAGCTTTTGAATCTTTAGATTTTTGCCATTACAACATATAACATTTTTCCCCATTGTAATGTATAAAAACACATCTTATATGATCATCTCTTACGATCAAATACTCAATTAATTGTATGAAGAACAAATAAGAAAATGAATGATGATAATATTACCGTTTTACCATCTACATCTCACTAGTGTACGGAAATGCGATCACCAGAATGACATATGAGATGGCAGGATCTGTATGACTGGCTGGGTCGGAGGGCAGTTGCTCTCAAGTTGCCGCCCTGTTGCAGTTGCACCGGATAGGTCTGGTATTAGACTAGCCAGAGCCTTTTACTAATGGATGACTGCCGAGGTTATTTATTATTTATTGTTCAATTAAAACGCTTCTAAAAGAAACAAAAGCAGAGGGGTAACATACTCGACTGACCACTCTACTGAAGCAATTTTTTCTCTAAATTGAATAATGCAATTTGTATTCTTAATTAACCAAGAATTTATCAAATAAATGTAAATCCTCTCTTTGTGTTTTCCATATTCGTCTGAGGGGCCTTTGAAACGACTAACTTTGTGTATCATTTTCTACCATATATTGAATTAACCTATATTTTAATTATTTAAATTTCTCATTTTTCTGCATATTTTAATAATGATAACAAAGGGATGTTGGACCATATAGACTCGTCCATTCTCAGCATTCTACAGTGAACACCGTAATCTGAAACACTTTAAAGAACATTCGTTTTTATTTACTTATTGTTAACTTTGGTAATTTGCCACGTATTTAAAATGATATCCAATTTGTCTAATAAAATGTACCTTATTGTTATCTAGCAAATGTCTGTGTTTATTATAATTTCATGTTTGTGGATAATTACATCAAAGCGTTTCAGGGATGTGGTCCTTTTTATTTTAAAGATTCACCAGTTAGATCAAATGTAACATTTAAGTGCGAGAGATGATACTGGTGAGTGGCACATAGGCTATAAGATTCTGTATGATTAAATTCGGTGTAAGGTCAGTTTGCTTTTATAATGATGGAGTGTCTATTGGTTAAACTATTGGCTCTAGTTGACATTTACATCATTCCAACGTGTGCAAAGAAGTCAGAATGTCACCTCTTGGTTCCTCGTGCCTTGCTATCACGCAATATCCGATATCCTTGGCAGGTGGTAAAGGCCGAAATCTAAACGTCAAACTGGGCTCGACTGAGATGGACTCGACGGCATGAACCAAATTAATATTTTAAAAATTCATGGGCTTTACCCGGCTTCTAGCGTCTGTCCCTTTCACAGGTAATTTGAAGCTTACGTTTCAAGTTTTCCAGAAGATAATCTGATGAATACCTCCTCGATGATTTCGGAAAAGTCCTGAACGGGCTCGTTTTCGTTGTTGACGCAGCGACAATGAACCCAAGGGATGGATTTCACCGTTGCTATTCGGTTTGAAAAGAAGTAACAAGAGCCACCCCCAACGCCAGTAGAACAATTTTAAATTATTGTTTCGCTCTTTTTTCCACGAAGGTGTTAGTCTAATTATCAACATCAGGTAAGTGGACTCGGCTAGTCCAGCAGAGAGGACTGTGGGTAAAGTAAACTATATATATAATGCAAGACATAGCAAAGCAACATCGCTAAGTATTTGGTGAACCACAATGCTTCTCTTCACTGCAGTGTTGATATCGACTTTGAACTTCGTTTGGGCTGCAGAGCTACTGACTGGGTTTGTATGACGTCGTCGGTGAGGCGAATAGAGATAGTTGACAGGAGGGATTCCGGCACTGAAGAATATGGTGACGTGCTTAAACTAAAACACTGTGCATTTGTTTGAAAAGTCTAGAATTTGAATGTTGACTTGTTTGCACTGAAATGTTTGGATTATGTCTCTTGTATACAGATTTGGCAGATTATGTCGTATTAAAAGTAATGGCTGTAGTCCGTGAAGAAATGGAGCTTATTCCGATGTCCAGTGCCGGACTTTCGGCTGCGTTCTGATTCTGATCCAGTTCAGCTGCTGCAGGGAGAGACTGACTGCGACGTGTATTTTGCAGTGCTGTTCTTTATATTTCTGAACCAAAGACGTGTTAGTGCTGAGCATCCAGTCATAAGGCATAGTTACAGAAAAAAATGAGTCGTGCATAACGACTGTGTAATCCTCAAATTTAAGGTCCATTCGGATTAACATGGGAAGTGAGAAAATGGTCTAAACCCTAAAATTCTCTCTGGCTTAATCCCCGCCCCTTGTGTGTGTGTGCGCGCATGTCCGCTATTTTAACTTCAACAAACCAAATAATATTTAAAAGTAATAATAGTAGAAGGTAAAGATTGCATTCCTTGTTAAGAGTAATGCTAAGCATGTTAAATACAGTGTTATTAAAACATAATTGTGTTTAATAATGTCTGGGAAATTAGACCGACGGCCATTTAAATTAAACAATTCACAATAAAACTGCCAAAAATACGTTTTAGTGATACTCAGCAAGACATGACTGAAAACATGTCATAATAAAATGTACACATGACATATGAGGCTCGAGGAGGTTCAACTTTTAAGGAGGGAGAGAATATTGCCTAAAATGCAAGAGACAGAAGAAAGCTGGATTGTTATTCGTTTGCCTGAGGGACAATATGCTTGTATACTAATTATCTTTCCATTGACAAGCCCTCACACTCACACAGCAAGCAGGCGCTGCAGTTTATCTGCGTGTAGGACCGCGCGCGCGTGCGTGTGTGCGCGTGTATTAACTCAAAGAGACAAGAACATAGCACCCTCGTGCTAGCGCACCTGGACCCCCAACCGTCGCCTAGGTACGCAGCTCTTCAGGTGAGCAGGCGCGCAGGGAAGGGAGAGAGAATATGAGCGGGGAAACGGCGCTGGAGGTGTTATTTGATACCCAGGAAGTCATTGACGGCGTTTTGACTTCTTTGTCTCATTGAAGACTCGCAGTTGTGCGTGCAAGAAGGTAGTATTCGACGCAGGTAAGTCAAACTTGAAATATTTTCTGTAAAATGCTGAATTTTGAACAGGTTCTATAATTACATCTTTTAAGAAAAGCAAATGAGCTTTTGGTCACGTTCACTTTTCGACGAGCACAGAAATAACGTTATAGGCCACTGATAACCCAAAATAACTCGTGTAGAGCAGTCTATATCAAGTGTAGGTTTTTGTATTGGGTTCCCTTTGCCTTCGGTATTGTGTTCTAAGTACGGTTGTCTTACCAAGGAGCTGAAAAGTGATCTCGCGTTTCTTTGAAAGGGGGTAAAGAGGAATTTTCAGACTTGTTTATTTTCGATAATTGACTGGTAATATATAGTTTAATGCTCACAAACAAAACAATTTCTATTTTGATGATCGTTTACATTCTGTACATTTAGACATTACCAGTGTTAATGTGTTACGCCAATGTTTATTTACAAATGAAATTTACAAATAAATAACGACATACAAATTGATTGCATGGGCTTGTCCAGGTTTGCTGTACTGAGAATAGGAAAGATGGGCGTGTTTATGTTTGCTTTGATATTGTGCACATAATGTTATAGATGAGAAAAAGAAATAAGATAAAAAAGACAGAGAGTATTTAACTGTAAGAAACGACAGGATACCCCAGGCTGGGTTCATTTCGCAGGACATGATGGTCTTGCCAAACCATTCTTAAAATAATCGAAGCTGGGGAACTGGCCGACTTAACCAGACAAATGCGATTAACCGAGAGGCTTTGCAACTGTCATTGAGGTTAACAAGAAGTGACCAGGGTACATTTGTTCTGTATACGCAAATGTTCTTCCTATAGATTATTTGTATTAAGTTATATCAAATTTCTGTAAAGACTGTAAATGGCTAATTACAGTCAAAGTTTATTAGTGACTGCCTTCTTTGCACGTGAATCTGAGATGCAGTAAAGCACAGTAATATACAGTAAGCCCCACTCTATCTGAAGCGAATTTCACTGATTAATACCTCAATTGAATTGTTTTTAATTATTCTGTTTTATATTGCAATGATATTCATGTTTAGCTTATACAGCCTTAACATAATAAGTGAGATTTTATGTGTTTATCATTAGCAAATTTTGAGTTTTGTTGTACAAAAGGAAAAACATCAAACATGAGTAAGACCATTTGTCCCTGCCTGGCTTTTCAACTAAGCATTCAGTGGTATTGATTATTCCAGGAAATGGTAAGAGGAGTCATTTTCAAGGAGCCATTTGGCCATCTGAAAAATCACTTAGAGCATCGTTTTTGAGCTGGAATCAATTGGGCTTCCATCTCCTGAAGGGCAAGACGGAAAAGGAGCTAATGGCTACTTTTCGACCCTCCAGGGTGTGGCTGTAGAGCTTTCCTGGGGGAGAAACATACAGTGAATGTTGCTGTCACAGATGGCACATAAATATCTATTAACGTGGTGGGAAAGGGGATGTTTATTTTGTGTGCAATCTGATTGACAGCAAACTTCATATGTGAAATCTGGGACTACAATGAAAATAGGCATGATCATGTTTGTTTATCTGTCTGTGTTAATAGTATGGTTTGACCCCCATTACCCAGAACATGCTGACCAAACATTGTGCAACATTCTAATATTTCAGTTGTCTTAAGAATGTTCAAAAGGACCAACAAACCAAATGAATGAAAAGAGTGAACAGAGGATATTCTAGATTATATCAACAATCAAACACAGGTATCACACAACCAAAGTATTGTTTTTGTTTGTTCAAGAATACTCTGGTCAGATGAATCATTCAGTTCACTCAGACTGCCAAATAGAGGATATAATTTTAGGATGCAGAACAGTGATGTAAGAAGTCTGATTTAAAACAGAAGCTTTAAAAAGAAACTATTAAAGTGCTCACTGCTTCGAGACATACATGCTTTGAAACTTTCAGTGAAATTATATAGCTCAGTGTGTAAAGCATAGCATTTTCAGATCCACATTGCAAAGTAATTCCTGCATTTCATTTGTTGAGATTTTCGTCTCTTAGAAATATATTTAACATTTATGTCTTAAGTGTAGAAATATTAATAATAAAATACAATAAACATAGTAAATCAGGCAGTATAATGCTGACATTCAGTCTTTGGCAAGTTAAGTGGGATAAGCTTGCATTGCAAATTTAGTATCAGTGGTGCCTCTTGTGACATTCTTTTTTCATTTAAATTAAACATCTATTTTTGACCAGAGCATCAATTTGTTATTTGGAATTAGAATTAAAATTTTGAATAGATGTTTTTGTTTTTACACAAAATTAGAATGAATGAGAATTGTCTGAGTACTGTTATAATGAATTTATTAAATCAGATAGAATAAGAGCTAACTGTATCCTTGCAGATGTCTGCCCATTTCTATTTATTTACTTACATCTTCACATGCCATTGTGTCATAATTATAATTACATTTGCTGTATGATATCATACAGTTTACAAGCGAATGAAAGAGTTTTCTGATTATTCTCTTTACTAAACTTGTTCTTGTATTAGACAATCATGTTTTGGTGATACTGACCCCATTCCAACCTTCATGAGCATCATCTTTCTTCTCTTGTTTTGTTTCTTTTTGAATCCATCAACTTCCTTTAAGTAGTACAACTTTATATTTAACATTGTTTCTTTCTATCTTTATAGGAAACAAAGTTCTTCTCATATTTCCACAAAGCCACCTCTCTTCACATATACATACTGCTTTTATGTACTGGCTTCCTGAATGGCATAAATCTCTCCTTCCATAGTTATGTTAAAGTAATTCTGACTCCTGTTCTGTGTATGGCACTGGTAGAATTCACTGTGAAAGCACACAATCAGTGAATTACCATAGGGCCATAAACAGAGCAGAGAAAGAACCACATGCCTTGCCAGTTTTCCTAACTGTGTAAACTGTGTTTAGTTGGATTTCCACCTTTGCCCATCATCTCTTCTTTGCCCATTTTGGCACTAGCACATTTTTGCTTCTGTATATACACTTTGAGCAATTATGTGTAGTGCCAATATAGGACAAGATAAAAAAATCAGCATTCTGTGGCATCTACGTTTTTCATGTACTTCTTGTGTATGTATATAAATGACAAAAGGACACAGTCTTGATTGATCCCCTCTTCAATGCCACTTTTGTCTTCATGTGGGCTGAGACATGACCTCTACTAGGATGAACCCATGAGTTGCTAATAATTACAATGAAACATTTTAGTGCTATATTATGTTTTGAATATTAGAATGTTCTGTAGAAGATTAATTTCTTATGTATGATACAGTAATTACAAATAAGATCAGTGGAGCATTTTGTGAGACAATGTACATTATATATTATAAATAAATGTTCAAAAATGGTTCTTAGAAATAAAGTTACTGCAAAAATGTTTCACTGGAATCTTTATGCTGTTCACCGGTTCTTTAAACCTTAAAATTATTCTTCAAGCTTGCGCAAAATTTGTCAAAATGGTCCTTTAAAAGAGTCTTCTATTAAATGGAAATAAAAAAATATATTTATGGCATAATTCCAAAATCCTTCTAAATGATTATTACTGTTAGAATATAACAGTATGCATGTTATTTTACTCTCGTGATATGTGTCCGACTAAATATGAACTAAAATAAATTAAATCTGATGTCTTTGTCCAATGAAGACATTCTGAAAGCATTATCCTCTCTGATTTTGACATTAATTTCTTCAGTGTGCATATATATTGTTAATTGTCCACAGGATATTAGTATTGATATGCATTTAATAAACGTATGTTACAGAGATGCCATTTGTATTCTGTGTTCTTCTGAGAGGTTTCTGGAGGACAACAGATAGCTCTCTGGTGGTGTTTGGCAATGGTAGAACTCACACTGGTGAGATAAAGGATCCGGTGGTTCTAGACTTGCCAACTACTACTTTAGTGCTCCAGTCAGCTCTGCAGTGCTGAATTCATATCAAAATGTGGCTACTGAAATGTGAAAAGAATCGGGTTGAATGTGGCATAGTTGAATTTTTCATAGTTCTCTGAGTGAGTGACTGAAAGTTGTGAAGGATGGTGTAGATTTAAGCATTCCCCCTGCACAACTCAGTTTCAGAACTTCAGACCTTCAAAGTTTAAAGTGTTGCAAAATGTCAGGCATTGTTATTAATAATGCTTTTAGTAGCTTTTGGAACAAGAGAAATGTTTAATGGTATAACTTACTCTGTGAAAAAAATGCTGTGCTTATAGGAAGCGCCAGTAATCCAACATTAATCTTCTAAAAGCCCTGCTGCTGTCTGAAGTGGCGCCCAGTAACAGGGATGTTTTATTGATTTATGTAGTTTGCAGTAAGTCATGTGTTCTAAAACTCATTGATTAGTCATTAAGATCTTAATTAAGGTGTAGATGCAATTCAACAAAGTTGAGGAAAGTTTTGATGATTTATTTGAACAGAAATGGATAGGGTAATTTAAACAACCATTGAGTTTACCTCCATTTCTAAACTAAATTATCTCCAATCATGTCTTGGAGGATTAGCAGATAAATGGAAAAGTATGGAAATGTGATTTCTAGCTAGGTTGAAGCTGCAGTGATTCCTACAGCAAATTAACATTTAGTTGATGAAGCCGTAGTTTTTATTGTTCAATGTTATAGTCTAAAATGTTTATTGAGGTTATTTATGGACTAATCTCCTATTCTAGTGTACCCACAATATTCCTAGGTCACCTGTTGCCTTGTGCTAAATATATGCTAAACTTCTGGTGAAGAGTAAATAGCTGTACTAAATCCTATAAGCTCACTGTCAACAACATGTGGGTGAACACCAAAACTGAGCTAAAAAATAGTGACAATATCCTACCTTACCATAGAAGATTGATTATCTGGTGTAAAATGTGGATTTTATCATGATCTCAGAATAGCTATGATAATGTCAATGGATGCTTCTCCCAAACATTTGAGTGGAACTGTTTGTACTTTCTGTTCCCTGTGTATTTTCAAATCTGAATGAGCTCTATTTCTTGTGTTTGCACTACTTAAAATCAACTAAATCAGCAGTCAGCAATTATATACTTTGTTCTAAATCACTGGCTGAATGAACGTGCTTGTGCAGTGGCCCTTGAAAGTTTGTGAAGTTTTTTTATATTTCTGCACACATTTTATTTCATTAGATTGTCACACAAGTCCTGAACGTAAACACAGAGAACCAAATCAAACACAGGAAACAAAGAATTAGACCTTGTCATTTTTTAAGGAAAATGAACCAAACCAATAGCACATGTCTGTGAATGGCAAAATTATGTGAAACTTCACTTTTAGTTCTTGGTGTGATCTGCCTTATGCAGTATTAACTGCAAATAAACATTTCCAGCAAATGTTGAGCCATCGTTGATCAGTTCTGCATGTCAGCTTGGAGAAATTTTAGTAATATTGGTGTGTTTCCTCCCATGAACTGCTTGCTTCAGGTCTTTCCACAACATTTCTATTAGATTAATGTCAGGACTGACTTAGCCATTCCAAAACATGGACTTTATTTTTCTTTAACTACTCTTTAGAAGAACGTACCGTATATGTTTAATGCCAATGTTTGCTACCTGGTCAATGTTCTCTTTAGATTCAGCCTGTGGACAGGTGTGCTGATATATTCCATTAGAATTTGCTAGTGTATTAGGAATTCATTGTTACATCAATAATGACAATTCATTCTGGCCCAGATACAGCAAAACAGGCAGGAATGCATCTTTTTTCCTTTCTTCAAACATAATAATTAAACATTTTAAACCAAAATGATCTATTTTGGTCTCATCACAAATCCACAAATAATTATTCCAATAGTCTTCTGGTTTATCCATGTGATATTTACCAAACTCCAGACAGACAGCAACATTCTTCTTGCAACCCTGCCATGCACACCATTGTTGTTCAGTGTTCTCCTGATGGTGGAATCATGGCCATGAGTTCCTTTGTGACCTTGCTTGGCATGACCTTTGTTGGTTGAAGGGTAATAATGGTCTTGAATTACCTATTATAGCCTGATAAGCATCAATACCTCTTATTCTGATGTCTGAACAAATCTCATTTGTTCATGCTATGATGCACATTCACAAATATGTTGTAAGGATCAGACTTTGCTAGGTCCATGTTCATTAAATAAAACAGGGCACCCACTCACACCTGTTTGTCTTCACATTGATTGACACCTTACTCAAATTTCCTCTTCCAATGATCTGCTAATCTGCTAAGATTCATATACTTTTGCTATTCACAAGCATGTAATATTAAATCATGTTCCTTAAAAAAATAAATGACAAAGTCTAATATTTTTGTCAAATTTTTTTTGATCTGCTCTCTTTATGCACTTTTAGGAATTTTGTTACAATCTGATGAAGTTTTCAAATTGATGGCAGAAATATAGACTATTCTAAAGGTTTCGCAAATGTTCAAGCAGCACTGTATGTCATATGTGGAGAAAAGATTCTTGCTGCTTGTCATTCTACCTGAGCAAATGTGTCCAATTTGGCTAAATGACTTCATTGTCATGTCCTGTTGCATATTGTCTACTAGAGCTTTTTTATGTTGATTGCTTTCAGAAAATCACTCAAAACTAATTAACTTCCTCATTAATAAAATATTTTAAATTACAGAGGTTCCATGTATCAAGATTATTTTTGGATTGTTTTTTGATTTTTGCCATGACGGTGTAGAGTATACACATGACTGTCTGTACATACCATATCACATGGGAGGGAAGTGTCTGTCAGTCTGTCTGTTTGTGTCAAAGTTATGCTCATTGATAGCAATATTTCACTGAAAGCATAATTTTTAAATCCAAAAGAAGAATTCCCAGTAAACACAACATTGTCACAACATTGTCAAAAAGAAACATTGATATTTGGTACAAAGTATTACTATACTATTTAGTATAACTTACTATTACTATACTATTTACTATAAATGGTAGTTTGTTTGCTATCAGACAGCAGAATATAGTGCTTTTGAAACTTGTAAAAAATGCTGAAATGTTTATTATATATTTTGTTCTGTTTGAATAGCAGATTTGAACTTAAAGCAAACCTTAGATCAATGTGGCGATAGGTGGATAGTAGGTAATGCTGTCTAGCTTGCTTGTAGCTGTTTGTGACCAAAAATAAGCAAAAATCACAATATGCATAAAGAAGAAGCTGTACTTTTATTCATTCCCGTTGAAAGAAATTCTTTGCTGCATTTAATCGATCCGTTTTTTTTTAGCACACATACCCAAATAGCCTGGTCTAGGGAATCAAACCAGCAGCATTTCAGCACCAAGTTCAAAGCTGTAGGCTATAACTGCACATTGAGAATGTTTTCAAGTTCTCAGGTAGTATAGATCATTTGAAAAATACTAACCCATATTATTTACTACAATACTTCATATTTATAAAATGACTTTTATATTCCCATTCTCAAGTCATTACAGCAGCTCTAAGCAGTGGTAAAAACATGACATTTTAATATAAATACTTTTCAATATTGGAATAAAACATTATATATATATATATATATATATATATATATATATAATATTCATAATTCTAAAAAAAGGTTCTTGTCTTTCTGCACGATGAAGGCTGGATTATATGTGGGTCAGTGACTGCTAATGTAGGTGAAAGAAGGATCTGCAGATTAAACTCGCTTTATCTGCTTTTGCCTAAATCCAGGCTATACACTGTAGTCACGTGATTTGTACTGTCAACCATTCTTGTTTTATAATAAATGGCACACACAAGGACCATTGTAATTATGTGCTATTTTGCAGTAGAATTGTCATACATTTGACAGTGAGATTTAATACAGTTCTGGTGCACTGACAAGAATTGCTCCTGTTTTTGTGTTCATTCCCTCTCTGAAAATTCCTAGCTTGTGTACTTGAAAAGAAAGGCACATTGTGGCAGACACCAGTTGTAACTGCATCTGCTGTAATTGCTTTG
The DNA here is from genome assembly GCA_036984385.1 of Crenuchus spilurus. Lineage (NCBI taxonomy): Eukaryota > Metazoa > Chordata > Actinopteri > Characiformes > Crenuchidae > Crenuchus > Crenuchus spilurus. The sequence goes on from BRDA01041648.1 coordinate 22,761, forward strand.
TGGGAAATCTGTTGATGTGGCCTTCTCCAAATGGGATACAAAGCTCAGATTACTCTCCAACCCTCCCCCACTCTCCCACTCTATGTAGAAAGATATGTAGGAGAGACTGAGACCAGGAAAGAGGCAGGTAAAAAGAGGTATAGAGAGAGGGAATACAAAAGGTAGGAGAAAAGACAGTTAGAGAATGGGTGTCAGACTGAGAGAGGGAAAGAGGCAGGTAGAGAGAAGTAAAGAGACGGGATTCTAAAAGTGTCAAAAAGAAAGCCTTTCTGTGACGACAGTGGTTTTCTTGTCCTCAGATTCAAGAAGGGCATTAAGGGATTGAGATTAGGGTGCACTTTTTACTGTGTGGAGCTGCAGTGGGATAAGGGTTATTTGATTATGAGAGCATAATAAGCAGGAGGTATTAGTATAATGCAGTACTTACTTGAAGTATTACTTCAAATAGATAAAAATGAATTCAATTATATTCAGAGTACTTGTGCTCAGGGCTGTGCAGAGAGCCTTAAAATGGAAGCTGTTCATAAAAGAGCACAGATCAGGATTTTATGCTTTGATGTGCTGATCAAATGATACTACTGAGATTATTACTTTAAATTTTTTACATTTTTAAATTTTTTTTTATAATTTATTTCTAGGTTTTTGCCAATTTTATCCCCTTCCCAATGTAGTGGTAGCCAATTAGCCCATCCCCTCTGTTAGGCCTCTCCCCATCAATTTACAATGTCCCTGACTCTAGGAGGGTGCAGGCAAGCACAAGCCTCCTCCGTTGTGTGTGATGCAGCCACCGCCTCTTTTTGAACCACCGCCGATACACCGTCACTGGAGAGCCTAACACGCTCGGAGGAAGGCACACACGGTCCCCAGCTCCGATTGGACCAATCGGTAGACGCCTGAGCCAGCGGACATTACAATGTGAAAGTGATAGAGAGAGAGTGAGAGCGCCATCTACCCGCCCAGAGAGAGCACTGCCAATATTTGCTCTATTGGGCCCCGGCTGTTGATGGCAAACAGCATGACCGGGATTCAAACTCAAGATCCTCGAGTCATAGTGGTAGCATCTTTGCCCACCGAGCCATTCGGGGCCCATTACTGAGATTATTTTAAAACAACTTCTCTCAGGCTGTTAGTTTACATGGTCAGGAAACTACCTAAACACTGCTGTACCACATTGGTTTCTGCTGTGGTTGTAAGAACTTAAAAATTTAACATTTCTTCTGATCACAGAGCCCAGTTGTAACAGAGTTTACAGTAGTGTAAGAGTAAATCTCTGAAGTCAGCCACTCAGTTAGAAAACTCATGACTGTAGTGTAGCAAATGCTAAACTGAATAATTTATTGTATCTAAAGTTTATTACAAAACTGTAGGAAAAACATCCTGCATGCATTACTGTAAAGTTAACTATTAAACACAGATTAGCTGGGAAATGGCTACAAAAGTTAGGTGTAACATATTGTATAAGAAATGGAATGGCATTTTATTGCTCAATATACAATTTGCATCCAAACAAACTAACAAGCAATCTAGAGATACATACTATAGGTAACTCTCAGATGTGCATACTCTACAGCTCTGCTCTGTGATGGCCCAAATAATTATTTCCAGTTAACTCTGCAAGTTCAATACAGCACCAAGTGAACATACCTGCGGCCAACATTCTTCTCCAACTTAATCTACAAGACCCTTACAGTCACATCAGAGCACAAATTGTAGATTACGGTTGGGGGAGGGGCTCTGGCATATTGACATATCATGTGATGTAAATTCACAGAGGGTAATCAGGTCCATTTAAGTATATTTAAATTGTTATTAATTGAAATATTTTCTCTTGAACGTTGGGAAAGTCTGAGTCTTGAGCACATACAGCACTGCTGGTTTTGTATTTAAGTTTTCAAGCTAGAATGAGAACTTGCCATTTTTATGTGCCAGGAAAATAACAGATGAAATGGCAAAGAGTCCTCAAAATGAGATTGAGAAACCGCAAGCTAAGGCAGAGGTTTTCGTGTTTGTTTTCCATCACTGTTATTGACATACCTATACATTATAAAATATTAAAAGATCTTTTGTAAAGTGTAAAAAAGGAAACATAGAGAAAGGTAAAGAAGGTAAAAAGGTGCTCATTGTATAAATATTCTCACAAACTAACATCATAGAAGCAGATGCATTTATATAATAACTGCTTAAAATATATAACCACTAATGAAGTGATTAAAATTGATGAAGGAAACATAATGTATGTTTTCACCACAGACACATGCAATAAAATGAATGATGTGTCATAGATTTGTTACAAACATTCTGTCCTCTTTTAATCCTATAAGTAAACCAAGCCTGCTAAATACATTCAGTATCTCATCTCTAAATGGGACTGAAATGGCTGAATCAGACAGATCAGTTTTCAGTGGCCAGTTGGTAGGCCTAGCTTGGTGCACATGTTGACATTTGAGCACTCTATCCATCTATACATTGTACACTATTATGGAGTGTTAGGACATGAAATAGCCCATGGAGAGTGTTATAGATAAATTAAAGTGTTAAATAAAATGTTTTGATATAATAAAGGTTTTGTTTACCCTTTCACTCATTTTGTGTTATCTTTCTTTCACTAGACCTAAGTACAGTACACATATCAAATAATGAAGTACTATTTTATTATTGTGTTTTGGGAAACAGTCGTACTTTGCATGTTAGTTTAATGATGCATCACTCCATGTTTGGTCAATGCTAGTCCCTGTCACTGTTCATGAAATGCTCCCCTGATCACTTAATCTCACAGTGACAGATTCTGACACTGAACTAACATGGTGTAATGCATCGTTAAATTAACCAACATCTGACGTTTGGCTGCTTCCCAAAGCTGCTGTACCTTGTTTGAACCATGTTGGTTTAAACCAGTGTTAATTTCGTTAACGATAATTATGACGAAAATTATTCATTGACAACCTTTTTTTCACAACAAAAACGAAACGAGAACTAAATAAAAACTAATATTTTAACAGGAAACTATGACTAAAAGTATAAGACTTTTTGTAAACGAATAAAAACAAAACGAAAATGTCACAGAAGAACAAAAAGAATGTATTTCTCCAGTAATCCACTTTTTAAAAATAAACCTGTCTTATCACATCCTTACATCTGACTGTCTGAAGCACCTAAAGCACAACGTGCTGACGTCACTCCCTCTGCTTGGACGGAAAACAAGAAGCGATTTATGGAGTAATTTCAAAGTGGAGTAATTGTGTGTAAGTGAAGGAGTGCAAAGTTTATGGATTTAAAATAACTGGGAAAAACAGTGCGAACCTCAAGAGGCACTCAGTTCTTACCACCACGAGCTTTATAAAAAGGTAAGCTAACATAGCCAGTGTAGCTAGCTAGTTAGTAGATGTTAACTAGGGTGACCATATTTTCATTTGGGAAAACCAGGACACCTTGCACCGGGGGGGGCTTGCAATAGCATATTTACAGTTGGTTTATTAAAAATGCTTTTCAGTAAGACTCAATGACAAAAATTCCAATAACATAATTTTATTT
>BRDA01041656.1:0-15796 GCA_036984385.1 Crenuchus spilurus
TATTCACTCACCTCCTCTCTCAGGCACTTCTCTTCCATACCATGCAGCCTTTATCTCTCCTCTCTCTATTTTTCCTCAACTCTCCTCTCATCCATCTTCACTCATCTGTCTCTGCACTTGAACGTGAAAAAACTCATCACCATCACTCCATGGTGGTATTTGGGCTCATGTGGGCCAGAAATGGGCCATCACTCATCTGGGTAGACATCTAGACTCCTTGTCTTCAGTCTGATTAAAGCTGTATGAATTAAGCTGCATTAGTAAGCTGTTGTTAAGTATCTGAGTCCTCCAGCCTGAACTCTGCTGCACTATTCATTTCACCTCTTGGCTCGACTGGATGTGAAATAAGGGAAATATAATCACATATATGGATGTGTGAGGATATTTCTGTGAGACAGACGTCTGTCTTTCACTCTCGCACGTCGTCCAGGCCCTCAAGGACACATTTGTTATTTCAGACACATATAGAGATGGAGTGGCAGGTTCAGACAAGACCACCATCCACTACTACACTGAGAGAATGTACATAGAACACAAATTGGTCCAAAATAGCTTGACAAGACAAGAGGAAATCAAATTCCAGTAACTGATGTAACTCATTCAGAAATCGTTTGGTGTAAAACGCTCCATCCTAGAGTCAGAACAGTTCACAGTGGTTTTGATAGGAACCAGATGTCTGAAGTCTCTAAAAGCTACCTCACGAGAAGTTATTACCCGAAATGGTTATGAATACACTGTCTGATGTCTGAGACATTGTTTTATGATAGTTTTGAGAAAAATACATTAATAGTGGAGGGATACATGCAGGTCATTGTATGGCAAAATACTCCCCAAAGAAATCACTACTCTATATGCCCAAATGTTTGTGGATGCCCCTTCTAATGAACTACATTAGGTTGACACAGATGTACAAATGCACACACAGCTTGTCTAGTCCCTGCAGAGAAGTTCTGCCAATAGAACAGGACTAAACATGAACCTGTTGACACCATAAGGGGTGTAAAGTCCTCCAGCATTGAGCTTTGGAGCAGTGGGGCTGTGTTCTCTTCTCCATCTAATACTTTTTGGGTGAGTTGGTGGAGCTGGGGATGAGATGGGGACGTGATAATCCAACATCCAGACAGGCTGAATGCAGCAATGCTTTCTGGGAAGATTTTGCTCTGGAATTATTGTAACTGTTGACTAAGTGTTGATTTTTGCTTTCAGTCCAGAACTGAGCACTTGGTTTCTGTCCTGGTGTAAAGCGCCCTCTTGTGGCACAAATCTGAACCTACATAATGTCACTTTAGTGCTGTGCAGCATGAAACAAATGATTTCTGGCACTAAAAATCTAAAAGCGCCTACATTTTTAGTGTTAAGCAGTAAATTGCAAGCATGTGGTATTATATTACAAATCATAAAACACAAAATTATAAAACAAAAAAATTATCTGATCATTTGATGAATTTGGTATTTATTTAATGGAGTTGCTGAATAAAATGACATAAAACAGTATAGATGTGCAATTATAAGTGAAATAGTCTTTACTACAGCATTACTACATCCTTAAAATAAGAAATATTAGATATTTAGACTAGGTTTAAGTTATTTTTTTGGTGGTTTTATAGCTTCTCTTGTTGTTTTCTGGTCCTCATGTCTTGTCTTGTCTTTTTACTCTCCTCCAGGTTATTTCTGTCAGCTTTATGTTTGATGTCACATGTCTCCTCACTGTAAACCTATTTTAAGTGCTAAAATTATCTCCAGACCTGAGACGGCTGTTAGAGTCTCTACAATTTCTCCCAACACCACTGACCTGAAGGGCGACAGACACTGCAGATCAATGCAGAGAGAGTGAGAGAAATTATGTTTTGACTTTTTATTTCCAATCCAGCATGAAGCACAGTCAATATTTGTGCATAGAATGCCACAGCGAAAGTTTGGGGACACGTATAAGTTTAAACTCCACAGTATAGTTCAGGGTACTCTGTCTGCCCAAGTCTTAGTGCTTTTATACATAAACGACTGAAATAAATAACAACATTGTGATGTTCAAATGATCAGAAAGTGTATTTTACGATTTGTAATATAACACAGGCTTACAATTTAGTGCCAGAAATCATTTGGGCTGCACAGCACTAAATGGGCATGATGTAGGTACAACCAGGGCGCCCTTCAGCAAAGTAATTCTATTTGTTTGGGACATCAGTAAAGGTCAAAATAGTCAAAAATGAACAACTTGACTAGAAAGAAGAGCAAAACATACTGAGACAGCTGCTCATTCACTGTTCTGAAGTCAAGGGTGTCTCTACTGTCCAGAGAAGGCTTTCTTCTAGATTTCAGAGCTTTGCTGTGAGGATTTGATTGCATTCAGCCACAACATGTCTAGGTGCTTGTGCAGACTCTCGGTATCTCAAGACTTGGCTACTGTAACTCACTCCTGGCCGGTCTTCCTATGCGAGCCATCAGACCCCTGCAGATGATCCAGAATGCAGCTGCTCAGCTGGTCTTCAATCAGCCCGAGTTCTCTCACGTCACTCCACTGCTGCGTTCACTTCAATGGCTTAATGTAGCTGCTCGCATCAGATTCAAAACCCTGATGCTCACCTACAAAGCAAGAAATGGACCAGCCCCTCCCTACATAATGGCAATGGTCAAGTCTCGAGTCACACCTCAAACCCTTTGAGCATCTAGTATGGCTCAGCTTGATACAGCATCCTTCAAGACAAGTGGAAGACTATTCTTTTTCCTAGTGCCGAGGTGAAAACGAACTCCCACTGGTTGCTCGAACAGCAGAGTCCCTCACAGTCTTCAAAGGCAAACTGAAGAGCATCTCTTTGTGGAGTACTTAAGCGAGCACTAGTTTAAAACTTATTGTAATGCATTGTAAAGCTCTTATATTGTGTATCTTTCCTTCTTGCTAGGTATTAGTGATGGTTTAGTTCTAACAGTGTCTGAACTGAAGAGTAGTTTGGACTCTAACCTGTCTGTACTAGCTGAGATCATTCTCTTAATGGAAACAAAGCACTGTTGTACGTCGCTCTGGATATAAACATCTGCCAAATGCTGTAAATGTATATGTAAATGTTGAGTGAACACCACCCACATCATCAAACTCAAACGTACTGGATGAAGCAGGGAACACAGTTCCACTGCTGTATACTCCTCTAGCCCACACCTGGCATTAGACATGGTGCCAATAGGTTCTCCAGAGAGTTCTATACTATTGGCAGTACTTCTCTACAAAGACCAGATAACTATGTGTATGTGTGTGTGTGTGTATATTTGTACATCGCAGTCAACTTAAGGTAGCTAACCACATTCATTAGAAGGGGTGTCTACAAACTTTTGGACATATATCATTTGTTGCATGAACATTGTTGACAAGCATCCCCTACTTTCAATTCTAAACTTATGAGAAGCTTTGGATTGGTTTAGAAGTGTCAAACTCAGACTGGCCCCGCCCACATTTAGCCCAAAACATCTCATGGTTGCCTACAGATGTTTTCGTTATGAGCTCATATCAGGTCTCGCGAGACTTCCGCACCATCACACAGTGTTTAAAGTGTGTGTGATTGACACAGATGCACATAAGGAACGTCACTTCTGAGGTAAAACATCTCCAAAGGTTCAGGAGAAATGTCTGATCTGTATGTCTCACATTTAAAATAACCCAACGTTATATCTCCATTAATACATAATGCAGAGTATTTTCAATTAGGTCACCACAACATGAAATATTCATCCACTGACATCAACTGAGAGACACAACAGACCACATTATAACCTGCATTATAAACACCATCCAAAAGAATGAAACACGTCAGCCTCAGCCTTAAAGATGTGGTAATCCCAGATGTAGGTAATCATTCAAGACGTGCTTGGAGAGCAGATTTTGTGTTTTTAGCTTAGAACTGGAGCTAACAAATACTAGAGCTCAATAGTCACCTAAACAGCCTGATGGTTTCTGTAAATGTATCACCAGAACTTCACTGAAGCCACTCAATCAAAATGTTAATTAAGGTTCTCCTTATCCTCCTTTTCTTCCTCCTCGTTCTTGTCTTCCTGTTCCACTTCCTGTCCTTTTTCCTCCCACTTTTTCCTCTTTTCCACCACTTCCTACTCATTTTCTTCTCCCTCTTTCTACTCTTTCCTCATCATTTTTCTCCTCATTTCTTCTTCTACCTTCCTCCTTTCATCTTCCACTTCCTTGTCTTTATCTTCGGCCTCCTCATCCTATTACTTTTCCACTTCCACTTTTTTTGTCCTCTTTTTCACCCCTTCCTCTTTCCACTTTATTGTCCCCCTCTTCATTTTCCTCTTTTCCACCACTTCCTACTCATTTTCTTCTCCCTCTTTCTACTCCTTCCTCATCATTTTTCTCTTCCTCATTTCTTCTTCAACCTTCCTCCTTTCATCTTCCACTTCCTTGTCTTTATCTTCGGCCTCCTCATCCTATTACTTTTCCTCTTCCACTTTTTTTGTCCTCTTTTTCACCCCTTCCTCTTTCCACTTTATTGTCCCCCTCTTCCTCTTCGTTTTCCTCCTCCTCTTTCTTCTCCTCCATCTCCTCATCCTTTTCCTTTTCCTCCTCCTACTTTTCCTCTTTTCCTTTTTCTGTTTATAACACAAGCTATGTCATGTGACAGCTTTTGCTGCATGTATAAATAAGTGAGCACACAAGTCAGTTGTAGCAGAGTGTAAAACCATCATCATGGGCAAAGGATGTGATGTGACTGATGTCCAAAAGGGCATAATAGGGTCCTGGGTGAAGGGTGGTAGTATCTCAGAAACTGCAAACTTTGTGGGATGTTCTAGAGCCGCTGTAGTGAAGGTGTACTGAGAATGAACTTCATCTACACTGAGTGCCTTCCAGCAGCATTACAATGATGTAATGATGGCCTGTGAAGTGGATGCAGGGTTAGGTGGTCATAATGTTATAGATATAAAACCACACATATATTAGTTATATAACATATAAACCATGTAACACATCTGCAGCTTCTTCTGACTTTATTCTACACCTAGATGTGACACTTTTAGGTCAGAGGATTGAAAGATTGAATTCTTGCTCTGCCCTCTCTCTCTCTCTCTTTCTCTCTCTTCTCTCTATCCTCATCGGATTTCCTGCTGTCAGTTTCTGAGCTGAAGAGTCTTTTCTATCCTCCTTCACCAAACACACCCAGCTATCAATCACCAGAACCGGCCTGAAACCCTCAAGGGCTTCTCCAAACATGCCTCGGGTTAAAGCTAATCCACAGCAAGGTCCGTTTGACCATTAACAACCATCAAACTGCATTTTTTTGCAACCTGGACAAAATGAACTTGAACACAGTGGACGTACAGGTGATCTGTGAAGGTCTAACAGGACAAATTACTGAACAAGAGCCATGAGAATAGGATTCCTAGCCTAGTTCTAAACCCTCATAGTGTAGTTTATCTATAGTCAAGTTATCTAATAAAATTTTATTTTAAAGGGAACATATCCTTAATATTTAATTTTGTTCTATGAGCTCAATTTCTACTTTTGTTTATTTTTGTATAAAAAAGTCATATTTCAAGTGTATCATCATTTTCCAATCTTACAATTAAACACCCTTTTTTTACTGTACTTTTAAGACTATTTCAATATGTAAATGAGCTCTCTTCTGATTGGCAGCCTCACCCAAAAAACAGTCCAGACTGAAACTCTTTAGAGTGAATGGGTTAAAAAGGTTAAATGTAAAATTGTATGTGAATTCAAAGTATAATAAAGGATGTGGAGGCTGCACGTTAGACTGGCCAACAGTGTGTTAAACTAACCACCCCATGTGGAGGCTGCACTTTAACCTGGCTAACAGCACGTTAAACTAAGCATCCCATATAAAGGCTGCACAGAGCTCTGGCTAACAGCATGTTAAACTGACCACCCCATGTGGAAGCTATACTTTTGCCTGGCTAGCTCAAATACAAATATAAATTATATCATCGTTCTATCAATAACATTACTAATATTAGCCATTTCTCTCTCTGTCTGTTTATCTATCAATCACCAGAACCGGGCTTCTGTTCATTGCCTATGTTTGTCTATCTGTCCGTCTATTTGTCTGCTCATCGATCTGTTTGTCTACGTGTTTGTTTATCAAAATGTCAGTCTTCTATCATCTACCCATGTATCTCTTTATATATATTTATTTTGATCTGTGAGTCTATCTATCATTCTAGTGGTGAAAGCAGGTTTAGCTGATGATTTAGTGACCTAGAAAGAAAGTAGTTTAGAAGGTTCATTGTAATCTGAATTTAGGCCAACATTTACAAATGAATGATTCTTCTCCACAGAAGCCTGAGTGACCTAAAATCAACACTTTTACCTCATGATTTCTGAGGTACGTGCTAAAGTATTTCTGTACCATAGAAAATAACCCATTTACATTTCACCAAACTCTCTACAGTTAGCATGAATCAATCTGCTGAGTGACCAGACATGCATTTCAATAAGCTTTATTTAGCTCTTCTGGATGTAAACAAAAGCAAGAAAAGATGAAGAAAAATCCAAGACTGAATAAAAAAATTAATAAGTGCTCAGATAATCAGAGAATCTGCTTTAATAAATATGAATAAACTTAATACCATGACAATAAATGTCCTTTTTATTTCACAGCATTGTTCCTTCTTTCTTTAAAAAATCAAGCAAAATCTTCTATAAGAATAAATCTGCCACTGCTGAGATTAAGAAAAGATCCTTCAATAAACTAACAAATATTAAGGATGCATATTAAAGAGGTGGACAGAGTTATCGCCAGCGATAACAAAATCATACTGTGATTTTATGTGAAATATTTCTCACTCAAAGCTCATTAAAAAATCTGTAGAAATTCTGTGGAAAATTCAGATTATAAACTTTAAACCACCTGTAAACCTGTCCTGGAAATCAGTCAACAGTCTCAACATTAGTTAACTAAAGAACACATCTGTGGGTGGGGCTATGACAGAACACATTGGTGGGTGGAGTTATAAAATGTTTGTAGGTGGGGCTACAAAAGAAAATTAGTGGGAGGAGCTATGAAAGAACACATTTGTAGGCAGAGCTATGAAAGACACTTGGAGGTGAAGGTAAAAGAGAAAACATTTGAGAGTGGAGCTATGAAATGACAGTTGTAGGTGGAGCTACAAAATACATTTGCGAAAGCTATAAAATAAATATTAAATAAAGCTACGAAAGAACTTTTTTGTGGGTGGAGCTATAAAAGGCCACATTTGTGGGTGGAACTATTAAATAAGATGCGGGTGGAACTATGAAAGAACACTTGTGGGTGGAGCTAAGAAAATAACATTTGTTGATACTGCTGTGGCAGAAGACTCTTGAGGGTGAAGCAATGAATTAACATTTGTGGGTGGGGCTATTACAGAACACAGTTGTGGGTGGAGCTTTGAATGAACATTTTTGGGTGAATTTATGAAAGAACACCATACTGAGAGAGATACAAAGAGAGAAAAAAAGTGACAGAGAGTGAGAGAAATTGAGACAAGGAGACAAAGACAAAGAGATAGAAAGATACGAAGGGAGACAGAGAGAGAGAGAGAACTGAGACAAAGAGTGACATGGAGCGAAAGAAAGAGAGAGGAAGAGTGAAATAGAGATAGAGAGCACCGAAAGACAGAGACAGAGAAAGATAAATTGAGACAAAGAAACAGAGACAGTGTGTGTGAGAGAGACACAGAAAGAGACAGATAGAAAGAGAAAGATGGAGAGATAGAGACAGAAACAAAGAGAAAAATTGAGACAGGAACAGAGAGAAAGAGAGAGAAAGTGTGTGTGTGAGAGAGAGAGGGAGGGAGAGAGAGAGAGAGAGAGAGAGAGAGCGATAGAGAGAGTGCTGACTCTAAACGTTATCGGTGCTGGACGTCTGCGTGACAGTCTTACAGCTTCGCTCTGACTTTGCCGAGTCAGATGGGTGGATGAAGTCATCAATAATAACACAAGGTGAGAGAGAGAGAGAGAGAGAGAGAGAGTGAGAGCAGCTCATGGCTTTTCCTCTTCACTCTGCCAACACTCCTGAGTTTAAGGGAGGTCCAAGGAGTTTAAATATTTTAACAGGCGGAGAAAGGAGCCCCGGGGCCCAGTGTGAAGAGTTCAGGAGGAGACAGGGAAGGGAGGGAGGGAGAGAGAAAGAATGAAAGAAAGAGAGAGAGAGAGAGAGAGAGACAGAGAGAGACAGAGAGACACAGAGAGAGAGAGGAATGGGTGAGAGATAAAAGTGATTAAACAGGGACAGGGAGACGCAGAGGGAGAGAGAGAAAAAAGAGGGAGAGAGTGAGTAAGAGAATGAAATAGTAAAAAGAAAGTGGGAAATGAAAGAAAAAATGAAGAGAGAGAGAAGGAAAGAGGGAGAAAACAAAGTACGAGACAGAGTGAGATATATAGGATTTGTGAGGTTGTTCTGTTGCTAGATGATTATTAATATAAAGCTGAGGAGGCCTCTGTTCTGTTTCCAATCTATTAAGAAACTCAAGCTCCTACACCTCCTAAAGGTCCCTCAACTCCTACACCGACTTCAGCTCCTACAGCTCCCTCAACTCCTACACCTCCTTCAGCTCCCTCAACTCCTACACCTCCTTCAGCTCCTATGGCTCCCTCAACTCCTACAACCCCTTCAGCTCCTACAGCTCCCTCAAGTTCTACACCTCCTTCAGCTCCCTCATCTCCTACACCTCCTTCAGCTCCCTCAACTCCTACACCTCCTTCAGCTCCCTCAACTCCTACACCTCCTTCAGCTCCTATGGCTCCCTCAACTCCTACACCCCCTTCAGCTCCTACAGTTCCCTCAACTCCTACACCTCATTCAGCTCCCTCAACTCCTACACCTCCTTCAGCTCCCTCAACTCCTACACCTCCTTCAGTTCCTACAGCTCCCTCAACTTCTACACCTCATTCAGCTCCTACAGCTCCATCAACTGTTACAGTTCCTTCAGCTCCTTCAGCTCCCATGGCTCCCTCAACTCCTACACCTCATTCAGCTCCTACAGCTCCATCAACTCTTACAGTTACGTCAGATCCCTCAACTCCTTCAGCTTCTACAGCTCCCTCAACTTCTACACCTCCTTCAGATTCTACAGCTCCCTCAACTTCTACACCTCCTTCAGATTCTACAGCTCCCTCAACTCCTACACCTCCTTCAGCTCCCACAGCTCCCTCAACTCCCACACCTCCTTCAGCTCCCACAGCACCATCAACTTTTACACTTCCTTCAGATCCCTCAACTCCTTCAGCATCTACAGCTCCCTCAACTCCTACACTTCCTTCAGCTCCTTCAGCTCCTATGGCTCCCTCAACTCCTACACCTCCTTCAGCTCCCTCAACTCCTACACCTCATTCAGCTCCTACAGCTCCCTCAACTCCTACAGTTCCTTCAGCTCCTACAGCTCCCTCAACTTCTACACCTCCTTTAGATTCTACAGCTTCTTCAACTCATGCACCTCTTTCAGCTCCTACAGTTCCCTTAACTCCTACACCTCCTTCAGCTCCTACAGCTCCCTCAACGTCTATACCTCCTTCAGCTCCCTCAATTCCTACACCTTCTTCAGCTCCTACAGTTCCCTCAACTACTACAGCTCCTTCAGCTCCTATGGCTCCCTCAACTCCTACACCTCCTTCAGCTCCTACAGCTCCCTCAACTCCTACACCTCCTTCAGCCCCTACAGGTTCCTCAACTCCTTCACCTCCTTTAGCTCCTACAGCTCCCTCAACTTTTTCAGCTTCTTTAACTCAATCAGCTGCTTCAGTTCCTAAAAGTCATTCAGCGCAACCAGCATCTTTAGCTCATTCAGCTCCTTCAAGTCCTTAAGATTATACACCTCCTACTCTTCCTTCAGATTCTATAGCTCCTTCAGCCTCTACATCTTCTTTAGCTACTTCAGCTCATTCAACTCCTTCAGCTTTACAGCTTGTTCGGCTCGTGTAGCAGCTTCAGTTCCTATAGCTCCTACAACTCCTTCAGCTCCTAAAGCTTTATTAGCTCCATCATCTCATTCAAATCCCCTAGTTCCTACAACTCCTACAGTTCCTTCAGCTCATACAATGTTTCTTCAACTCCTCCAGCTCCTAAAGTTTCTTCAGCTTCCCGATCTCCTTTGAGTTCACTAGAACCTACAACTCCTTCAGCTCCCCCAGTTCCTTCAGCTCCAAAAGTTTCTTCAGCTCCTATAGCTGTTTCAACAGCACTGATCATTACAGAATCACTGTATTCAAGGTAGAACACAGGACAGGTTCCCCTTCTTGATTCCTCTCAGCGTTTTTTTTTTCATCCTTTTACACGTGTTTTTCATGTTGAGGGACATGTTCTGCTGTACAAATAAAATCAAGTGAAAATCCATCAAAAATCCATCCAGTGGTCACCCATTTATGTAGCAGTAATGTTCACTCCTCTTCTTCCACATAAGTGGAGGGGAACCATCCAACCTGTAACACCAACATAATAAAGATGAATCTAATTAAAGCTACTCATCTGTTTTTGAATAATTTTTAAATGTAATACCACATTAAAAATGTTTATCATACTGTATCAACATACGGGGCCAAAAAACACACAAAACACATCCAATCAGATGACTGTAAAACCATAACCATGCTGAGTGAAGCATTTTAAATGATGTAAAATGTGAACACAGGTTGTAAATGTGAACACATGATGGAAAAGCAAGTATGAGGTACTGTTTTGTCCACTTGGGGGCACTGTTGTCAGATACTACAGTTGGCATTTCGCCCCTCCCTCCTCGCTACTTTTGCAGATGTATAAATATGATTTTGATATCAGATTTAAAAGATCATATCTCTGATTTCACTTAGTCTGTCAACATCAAACTAAACTAACCTAGAGTTTCAAGACAGATCTGTGGACTGAAGTTGACGGCAATGATCAACGTGACTTTGTTTTTGAGCAGTGACATTGAGAACCTGACATTTGATTTGATCACGTCGGTGGGATAGGAGGCTCCGGAGGTCTGTCTTGACTTAAAAAGGAGTTAAGGCTTAATTGGTCTGTCTTGACTTAATCTCAATCAGCTTGGACTTATCTTGACAATAGTATTATATATATTGCCAATTTTATCCCCTTCCCAACGTAGTAGTAGCCAATTAGCCCATCCCATCCGTTAGGACTCTCCCCATCACTTTTGCACTGTCCCTGACTCTAGGAGGGTGAAGTCAAGCACAAGCCTCCCCCATTGCGTGTGATGCAGCCACAGCATCTTTTTGAATTACCGCTGAAACACCATCACTGGGGAGCCAACACGCTCGGAGGAAAGTGCAGGATTCCCAGCTCCGAATGGACCAATCAGTAGACGCATGAGACATTGCAATGTTAAAGTGATATGAAGAGAGAGCACTATCTATCTGCCCAGAGAGAGCATGGACAATTTTTGCTCTCTTGGGCCCCGGCTGTTGATGTAACTGTGAGACATTTTAGCATAGTTATTTTATTCAACTGACAACATTCTGAGCTGGGATCACCGAGTGTGAATGGTGTGTGTTCAGGTGAGAGGGCAGTAAGCTCACCCTGCCATTGACCTCTCCTCTCCACCAGCCATTAGAATACTTTGTGTAAATCTTCACCAGGTCGCCCACGTGCAGAGAAAGTTCTCGCGTGTCTCTGGAGCTGAAGTCATAGCGTGCCAGTGCAATGCCAACTACACGAGGACAGAACACTGGACAAACAGAAGAAAGACTGTTAGGCCAGGTGTGCATCTAAAGAAACTTCTAGAAAGCATTTAGCAGACAATCGTATCCAGTGTCTCAATGTTCATTCAGGAAAAATTGTCCTTTAATTGAACAGACAGGTTAGAGTTTAAGCTAGAACATGGTCAGAGTCAAGAACCAATGCGAGGTAAAAGCTGTGTCACTTGATGGTGAGGGACCACCAAAAGAAGTCTTGTTTGTTGTCTTCCATGCATCTTAAAGAATGGAGGCTCTCTCCTCCTCTTTCATCCTCTTCTTTGACTGTCTCTCTCGTATTTTCCTCTCATTTATCTCGCTTCGTTGTCACTCTTCTTTGTCTCTGTCTCTTTCTTTTTTGTCTTGTTCTTCTGTCACAATTTCTTTGTCCCTGTATCTCTTGTCTCAGTCACTCTTTTTTATCTGACACTCCATCTCCTCTCTTCTTTGCTCGACTCTCTCCACTCTTTGTCTTTGTTTCTCTTCTTTACCTCTCTCATTTCTCTCTTTGTCGTCTCACTTCTTTGTCTTGGTCTTTCTTTTTTGTCTCTCATTTGTCTCGTGCTCTTCTTTCTCTCTCTTTTTTGTCTCCATCTCTCTTATTTCTCTCTCTCTCCTTTAGTTAACTCCTACTTCATCTCCAACGCTCTCTTCTCTCTTCTTTGACTCTTTTATTTTTCTCTTCTTTGTTTATCTTTTTTGTCTCACTCTTTTTTCTTTGTCTTTGTTTCAGTCTCTCTTCTTTCTCTCTTCTTTGTCTCAGTCTCTTCTGTCTCTTTCTCTCCATCTCACTATATTCTTTCTTCCTCTCCTTTGTCTCTCTTGTTTCTCTCTTCGTCTCTGTATCTCTTATTTCTCTCTCGTTCTCTTCTTTGTGTCTTTTCTATCTCACACTCTCCTCTCTCTCCGTTGACTCTCTCCTCTGTTTGATCTCTCTTTTTTGTTTTTTCTCTACTTTCTCAGTCTTTCTTTTTGTCTCTTCCCTGTCTTTTCTTTGTCTTTTCTTTGTCTGTCTGATTTCTCTCTCTCTTCATTCTCTCTCTCCTGTTGTAGAATGAAGAAAATTTTCCTTTTGGAGCATCTTTATGAATATATATACAGGGGTTAGCCAATGAAACTGAAACAGCTGGTTTTAGACCACAATAATTGATTAGTAGATGTAGGGCCTCCTTTTGCGGCCAATACAGCGTCAATTCATCTTGGGAATGACATACACAAGTCCTGCACAGTGGTCAGAGGGATTTTAAGCCATTCTTCTTGCAGGATAGTGGTCAGGTCACTACGTGATGCTGGTGGAGGAAAACGTTTCCTGACTCGCTCCTCCAAAACACCCCAAAGTGGCTCAATAATATTTAGACACAAAGACTTGCTGTCTTGGTCACAGATGCGCCAGCAAGACGTGCACCAACAATTTGTCCTCTTTTGAACTCTGGTATGTCACCATAATGTTGTGTGCATTGTAATATACTATATAACTGTGCTCTTACCTGCTAACTGAACCTTCACACTCTGCTCTTACTGGTGCAATGTGACATTAATGAAGATTGGCCACCAGACTGGTCCAATTTAGCCATGAAACCTCCCACACTAACATGACAGTGTTTCAGTTTCATTGTCTAACCCTTGTATGTATATGTAAAAGTACTGCACCGTTTTTTAAAATATACACAGGTATTTTAAAATATACACAGTTTAAAAACACAAAAATGCAAACAAAAATTGTAGCCCACTCAATCAATCAATCAATCAGTCAATCAATCAATCAATCAGTAGACAGACAGACATAAATAGACAGACATTCAGGTGTCAGTTTGAGTGTGCTGTGGTTTTGTATAATGTTGTATGAGTACAGCTATGAAGGCTTATGTAACTCAGCCTGACTTTAGTTTCTAAAGCTAAAGCTGAGCGCTGATCTCTGTACTGAGACCTGAGAGTTTATGAGTCTATAAACACTGAAGCTGAAGAAACACAGTCACGTCAGAAGGAAAACACTGAACTCCAGCCGTACCTGACCAGAACGGAGAAGCGGATGGAGGAATAAAGCCGTTGCTGCTGGGAGACAGGGCAGAAAGGCCACAGAGCACAGGAGCTTTAGCACAGCAGAAGAGGTGAGAAACAGTGAGACATCAGTGAGACTTCAGGAACAGAAAGGAGAACAGAAAAGATATGACCAGAAGTATATTTACGGTTTAGTACTAACCTCAGATGTAGTCGAACACATGTTTATAGTTTCTTTAGTCGTGAAGCTAACAAAGCTCTTGCAGATGTTAATGAAGGTCTCAGCTTAGTGGATGTGGTTTAGACACAGTATGACTTACTGTGAGCTTTAAACAACGACAAAAACTTGTGTAGCTGAATGCTGTGTCGGCCATCTTACAACAGGAAGTGCTGATCGTAAAGCAGTTTTAGTGATGATCAGCATCATAAATACAGAAGGATCTAGTCTAAGATCAGTCTCAGTGTGTGTGTTTGTGTGTGTGTGTGTGTGTGTGTATGTCACCAGCTGAGCATCCTGACACCAGTCAGCGAATGTCAAATTCACAATATTCTCCTCTTCTGAGAAGCTGTCTGTTACACCTGTATTATATATTATTATATATTTTATACTGCATCACCATCAGACACATAAACACTGAGAAGAGATGTAAAGAAAAGAGAAAAGAAGAAACGAACAGAAGGTAAGAGAAGAGAAAATAAAAAATTAACAGAGGAAAAGTGAAGAAAGGAGAATAGAAGAATAAAAAAAAAACGAAAAAGTGAAATAAAATAAGAAAGATGGAGAAAGAAAACAAAAAAGAAAACAAAAAAGATAAGAGAAGTCAGGGAAAGAGAGGAAACAGGAAGCAAAGATAAGAAAATAAAAGGATGGAGAAGAGAATAGAAGACATTATAAAACGTTCTCTCTCTCTCTGTCTCTCTGTCTCTGTCTCTCTGTCTCTCTCTCTCTGTCTCTCTCTCTCTCTCTGTCTCTCTCTCTCTGTCTCTGTCTCTCTCTCTCTCTGTCTCTCTCTCTCTCTGTCTCTCTCTCTCTCTCTCTCTCTCTCTGTGTGTCTCTCTCTCTCTCTGTCTCTCTCTCTCTCTGTCTCTCTCTCTCTGTCTCTCTGTCTCTGTCTCTGTCTCTCTCTCTCTGTCTCTCTCTCTCTTTGTCTCTCTCTCTCTTTCTCTCTCTCTCTCTCTCTCAATCATGTTCTGTTTGTTCAGTGAGATGATCTTTTATTCCCCCTCTCCTCATCATTCTCACTTTATTATAAACCACAGCAGCAGATCAATCACTAATCAGACTGACCAGGAATAACCGTGTGAGTGTGTGTGTGTGTGTGTGTGTGTGTGTGTGTGTGTGTGTGTGTGTGTTAGAAATATAAAGCTTAAAAGTCCACTTAAAACAAGGAATTTCAGGCTGGATGTTGGTCACTGACCTGTAGTGGTGATATCTCTGTGAATGGTGTCTCCGCTCTGTGCTTTGTAAGGAACCTTCAGTGTTGTGTCCAGACTGCGGAAGCCTTCTTTGAGCGAGTGCTGTTTATAGTACTCCACCAAACCCTGCGGAGTAAATACCAGATTCAGGCTGTGATTTCTATTCTGTTTCAGAGTTAAATCCTAATTTTGATTCTTATTCTATTTCAGAATGAGATCCAGTGAACACTAAACTCTTTGTTGTCAATAACACAAAAAGATAAACTTCAGATTCAGATATTCTTACATTTATGATGAATAAAGGAGTGTAAAACAAACTCTCACCAGCACATTCTTAAATATTCTGCTCTCTGTGATGTAGAAAAAGCCATTATTGGTCAAAATCTTAATGTGCTTCACGTCATTATTGTACCTGGAATGAGAAGAACATTCATCACTACAGTGCCTGTGAGCGCAACAGCCTCCAATAACCATTTCGTTCCAAAACCAAAAAGCAGTGATGTGGTGATTTCTTCAGATATTAATTTAATTATGATACAGCTCAGATGGTCGTTTCTCAGTTTGTGAGATACAGTGGTAACCCTACTTATGAGTTTAATCCGTGCAGGAGCCGAGCTCGTTAGCTGGTTTGCTCGTTAGCTGGATACATTTTCCCCATAAGAATACATGTAAAACTGATTAATCCATGTCAGCCGGCCAATATACAGTATACTTTAA
>BRDA01041657.1:0-28838 GCA_036984385.1 Crenuchus spilurus
TATATATATATATATATATATATATATATATATATATATATATATATTCTTAATGAATAGATATTATTTTTTATAACTATTATTATTATTATTATTATTATTATTATTATTATTATTATTATTTTATATGGAGGTATGGGGGATTAGGTAAGTTGGAACACTGTTCTGACTAGACCCATGCTCCAAAATTGTACTATGCTACAGTTGGTAGAGGTAGTCTTCAGTGTGAATATGAATATTTGTCTGAGTACCACCAAAATTCACAGGTGTTACTGTTATAAGAATATGAGGAGGCGACCAAAAGCATGTTCTACTTAGACCTCTTCAACTACACCTGTTTTACCCTGGTTTACATTGTACCCCACTTATCCCTAGAGCTGTATATTTTCTGTACTTTAGGATTTGAACCACCAAGAACACATTGAATTTTCCCCATGCTTAACCTAACTTTAACCCTAAACATTAATCCCAACCTTGCTGTGTTCTTTTGAAAATTGCTGTGGTTCTTGCTTAGTAGAGAATGACACTGACATGAAGCTTCTGACACTTTTCTGAAGCTTTCCAGAAAAAAGGAGGCCCCTAAAGCACTTTCACAACAGGTAACTGCACACGTGCGTGAAGACTATTTCTCTGTCAGCTTGCCTATTGTTCCTATATTCCTCTGTTCTTGTGGAGTGTGAGAAGGAAACAAGCAAAATAAAGCACTCGTATGTTCGATGACGAATAAGGGCTGGGGAAAAAAAGCTTCAAACGTGGATCCCGCACCAAGGATCAAGCAGAAAGAGAGAAAGAGCACGGGTCGGCGCTTAGCATAGATCCGTTAGCACTTCGTATTAGCACACAGACAAAACATGGCTAATGTGCTCTGCTCTCTCCATGAACCAGGAAGCTGCTCATAAAATGGCTAAAAGAGGGGGTGAGAGCCAAAGGAGGGTGGTGGATGGTTTAAATTTTGAGAGAGCAAGGGAAGTGTCTGGAAGAAGACATGACACATGCACACACACACACACACACACACACACACACACACACAACACACCTGGAAACCTTCTCATTTTACCCAGGTAATGTCCTAGTAAGGTTCATCTCCCACAGAGGTCATGTAAGAATCATCACCTCACTAAGCAAGGAGCAAAGTTGTTGTAGCAACACCTAATCCAGTTACAGTGATTTAGCAGACACAAGGAGACTTACAGGAGAAAGTGGGACTCATAGAAATGTGTAGCTTATCCCAGGAGAATGTGGTTGAGGGTCAAGGGTCTTAAGATGCCTATATATTTTGTAATAACATTGTCTTAAAAAGTAACCTATAGAAAACAAAACCTTTACCCTAGCTCACAGATTGTTATATTATAATATGTATATTTATTTGTTTTGTGTTGATAATGATGAACATGCCTCAGATGCAAATCATGCTTGATTTCAACTCAAGTTCTTTTTACATATTTTAGTTGTAAGAGTATTGTACAAAAAGAAAATCCTAGACTATATTTTCCTTTCAATGGTAAATCCTTAATCAAAATGCTACATAGTCCTAGCACTTATAACATTACACGAACATTTTCTGTTAGCACTTCCACTCTCAACAAATACAACAGAAGTGAAAATATTATAGCATTCTTTGTTCAAACCTTATGTTACAGAAGCAGTTGCGTATTCTTTTGTGTATTTTCAAACTGCAATAACCTCACTAACTGGAAATGTAGCTAGTGTCGTTAGCATTGGCTTTTTGTTAGCTTTGCTAGCTTCAGGCTACAATTCAGAAATTAGCATATTCAGTGAGCAACATATGTGCTTAGTAGAGCTGATTATATGAACACCTTTCATATATATTAGAACATAATAATAGAATAATGTACAGCTTTTTTAACCTGTAAGAGCTCTGTTTTAGCTCATCATATCACAAAACTAAATAACTAGGAGGAATCTAGAAATACAGCGGTAGCATCTTGATGGTAGCATAATGTATATAGTAAAGAGAAGCTGAAGTTATTTATTTGTGTAAAAAGTAACAAACTACATAACCAATAAATAAATAAACGTATAATATATATATATAAATGTGTAAATAAATTTACACTTAAAATGTGTTGATTTAGTTCAGGTACTACATGGTAACCCAGCAAACAGAGCCTCATCACAACATTATTTCAATGTGACAAGAACAACATTGACATTCATCCCACTGCCTCAGCAGAGCCAGCAGGATAACCAAGGACCCCACTCACCCTGCCCATGGACTGTTCAGGCTTCTGCCCTCTGGCAAACACTACTGCAGCTTGTGGTAAACATATCTTCAAATGCAGCTATTGTTGTGTAATAATTACTGTTATGCACTGTCACTTTTATTACTTCATATCAATAGTGTAAGTTTTACAAACCATGTCACACATTATGTCTTGAGTTCAAGTCCCCATCTGGGTGGAGTGTTCTCCCTGTGTCTGTGTGGGTTTCCTCCTGGGACTCCGCTTTCCTCCCACAGTCCAAAAACATGGAGATCAGGTGAATTGGCTACTCTAAAAATGACCTTGGTGTGTGAATGAATTTGTATGTCTGTGTGTAATATTGTTTGTGTGTGTGCCCAGATATGATTGGCACTCTGTCCTGGGTGATCCCCCTAGTGGTCAATGGAGTCCTCCAGGTGGACGGCCACTGCGAGTTGAGAGTATGCTGTGCGTGATTGGCTGCTGCTTCTCCCTGGTGTGTGGTTGAGTTCTAAGTATGTAAATGGATTGTGTTAATTGTAAAGTGTCCTTGGGTTTGAGAAAAGTGCTATATAAGTGTAACATTCATTCACACTATGTAATATATGCAATATTTTTTTATTATATCCATATTCACATATTTTTAATACTGTATTCCAAATCCCATTTATAGTTTATGTCAAAATATTTCATGCCTACTATGTAGTTTGTGTCTAATATTATTTTGCACATTGGAGTCTAGAAAGACACAATTTCATTCAGCTGTACACACCTTGTCTGAATGACAAGAAATGTTCACTTTGACTTTGACATTATCAGAACAATGTCACAACCTTATCATGCTTGCTGGGAGACCCATGTTCACTATGTAGAAGCTAATCTTCTTGTTACACACATGTTACACACACTACAACAGCAGAGCTGGAAGAAGACTGTTCTTGGCATCAGATACAGATGATTTCTATATTTTTACAGAAACACCTGGGCTAATTAGGTGATTGTTAGCAATGGTGGCCTTGCAGCTCAAGTTTTAAATTAAGAAGCCTATAGCTGAACATGGATAAGGTCAATAGAGAGGATTCCCATCAGTATGAAATGAATGGCAGTAATGTGTGTAATTTGCAGTGTGGTGCAACGTGCTGTTAGTCTATATTCAACATGGTGCTATCATGTGCAGACCGGTAGATGTAATACGTGCTAACTTCACAGAAAATCTCATTAAAGACAACATGACTTCTCGCTATTGTGATAACACTTTTTGAGATTATCTCTTCACTAAAGTAAAAGAATGCAGACATGGACAAACAAACTGTTCCAATCACAGTTGCATAAGTTGTATTGAACCAGGTAATAATTTGCTGGCTATGTAGTAAGTAGTGGAGGGGGGGGTTCTCATTGTAATGAAACAATTTGAAGTGGGATGTACCTTTAATTATCTCATATTCTCACATCATCTGTGGATTTTGATAGTATTTAGTGGTTGGTATAGTGTAGTGCTTAACAACACTGCCTCCCACAAGGTAGACTGAGGTTCAATTCCTAGGCTGGGCAAGTACACCATATTATATCAATAAGAGTACTTGGGCAAGATTCCCAACACTATATATCTACTAATGTAACATGACTGGAATTGTTGATCTACATAACATAATTTTTCAAATGCCAAAAATATATTCACACAGAAATTTATTCTGATTCATGCTGAACATGTAAAGTTTTTTTACACTATAAAAGTAACTTTTTTGATCAATAAATATTATTTAAATCTCCCTCTTGGTGGCTATAATATAGCATCATTATTAACCATGTAAATAACAGTGAGAACTAGACAGTATTAGAAAGTCCTGCCTCAAAACAGCAGTTATGAATGCATCAT
This sequence comes from Crenuchus spilurus, assembly GCA_036984385.1. Lineage (NCBI taxonomy): Eukaryota > Metazoa > Chordata > Actinopteri > Characiformes > Crenuchidae > Crenuchus > Crenuchus spilurus. The sequence continues at coordinate 4,081 of BRDA01041657.1, forward strand.
CCCCTTGACATGTGGTCATATAAATAAAATTTATTTTAATTTTAATTTGCTGATATTGTGTCTATTTTGTGGTCAAAAATAAACTTACACCAATTGACAGTTTCTTTTCACTTCTGTTTATTTGGATACATATATTTTTATTTCTTTAGGTTGGAAAGCTCATATGACTGGAAAGCTCACAACATAGAACTGTACTGAAATGTTTTATCAAACTCCTAGCCGACTTGTTTATAAATGTTAGGTGCTGGGGGTTGTTTTCAATTGTTTGATGTACAGGTTGATTGTATGTTAAATCCTGCTCAAATACTTTGGCACAAACCCCTCAAAAACTTGAATTTACTTGCTTTCTCTTGTTCTTATGTCTTCTTTTTTGTATTTAAGTCTAAACATAGTTAACCTAAACAGGTGAGTCACACCTGTGTGATGTGGCTACTGTAAACACCCCAAAGAAGTGGAAAAAATCAAGCAAATATGATTACCTCTGTATGTCAGTGAACTTGTATGTCAACAAGAAATCACTTTGGGCAAGAACACTGGCTGTTTGGGTAATTGTGTCCAGTTCTACAAGCTATTAGACAAACTATCTTTGACTTCTGCAATTATAGGGTTTAAACTTTTCTTTAAAGCCCTGAGAAAACTGTAAGAACAGTCTGAAGATCACAGACAGATAAAGAATATGTTATGTATGTTGACCTGAGAGAAATATGACTTTTTTCTGATCAGCGCCATTGTAAAATAGACAGATAGGGTGACACACCCTGACACTTTAGATAGCCTCAGGTGTGAGATGTTTTCCCTGTTGCCTCTCTTTTATCTTGACAGGGTGTTTTAGTGTTAAACAAATATAACGCTTTTCAAACATAGGTAAAATCCTCTAATAGTGAATTTCAGGCCACAACACTGAAACGTTTTGCTTCTTACCTTACCAAATGAAACTAATTTCAAAATTTTTTAAATCAAAATCCATTTGCTAAGAGAATACTATAAAAATAATTTATGACCAGGCAGTCATACTCAACAATCCAACTAAAGTGTAATATTTTACTTAATTCCACTGGTAAAATAGAAAATTTCCTAGGATATGTTGTATCATTTGATGGTGTGCAATTCACACTTCCACAACTCACAGAAATTACAATTAATTGTTAGCAGTCCCATGAGTACTAATTTGATGCTTTGATCTCTACCCACAATTATGTTTTCCTTGGATTTACATTAAGGAAGCAGACATACAGAATTTTCCCTCAAGCACCCAAAAATTGAAGTGAACACTGAGTAATTTTAAACATTTGTCTAGGTTAAAGGCAGCACCCCTTACCGTTCACCAAAATGTTTAAGCATTACAGCACCTTTGTGGGTTTCTAAACAGCCTTCTTAGAACAGTCTATTCCTTTAACCCTTGTGTAGTCTTAAAATTATATATTACCTTTATTTACTAAACCCTTAAAATAAAGCAGTTTGATATATTCTTATGTACTGTACAATGTGGCATTCAAGTACCACAACACAAAAATTGTTCAATTTTCGAGCCATTGCCCCACCCACAAGATGCAAAAACTACAACAATAAAACAAGATAGCAGATACAAAATACAAATATAAATCAAACAATCAATCAGCATGCAAGTACATATATTATACGCATGGAGATTTCAGATGAATTTCTCACATGTGCAGTACTTAATATTTATTTGTTGTTAGAGTACTTCTTTTGGAGGCAGAATTCACTTCTTATCTTCCTGCCTACCCCAGCTATAGTCTCAGGATGACCAGGATAAGACTCAGGCCTCAGTACAATGCTTTCAAGAAATGTTAATTCTGTCTGAAATTTTGTTCCGTGAGAGAGGGGGGGGAGGGGTGTGGGTGAGAGAGAGAGCGAGTAAGAGTTGTGTTTTGTGTAAGTGATTTTATAACTGCCAGGTCAAAGATGACCTTAAGGGAATTTATTTCTACACTGGTGTTGCACATCATATGTAAACACATCAAAAGGCAATGCTTCACTTTTTCTAATGTTGGGGTAAATTTTTGGCAAAAGTTATAAACTTTCAAATTTAAAAAAATATCATTTACGAGGTTTTCTCTACTGGCAAAAATAGTGATAGGTCATTTTTGCCCCTTAAGACAACACAAGGAGTGCCACCACACCCCCTCATCCATGATGTTCCACAGAGATTTGAGCCAATGTTGACAGCTACTCTTTTTTTTTCCATTTAATTTTAACCAATACTACACTAGAGATAGATGAAAGATACTACCATAATTTGAGTCCTATTATAATGTACACATTTGTAGAAATATAACACCGAGTCACCAGAATAGGAGTTGACTAATAGCATTTCAACCGTCAGTAAGAGTGGCCAAGAGTGGCCAACTTTGTGCAATGCAGAATAGAAAAATTAATTCTTTGGGAGTTGACTTCTAAAAATAATTTCAGTGTAAAACAGTGCTGCAAAACCATATTCAGAAACTCTAACTCAGATAATTCTGGCATTATAACCATGTAAAGCCTTTTTATTTTAATTTAGGGAAGTTTTGTTTCTACAGTCCTGAATTGTGCAGTAGTTTGAAAAAGCCCTCCAACAAAAATTGGCTATCACACATGTACAGGGGTTAGACAATGAAACTGAAATACCTGTCATTTTAGTGTGGGAGGTTTCATGGCTAAATTGGACCAGTCTGGTGGCCAATCTTCATTAATTGCACATTGCACCAGTTAGAGCAGAGTGTGAAGGTTCAATTAGCAAGGTAAGTGCACAGTTTTGCTCAAAATATTGCAATGCACACAACATTATGGGTGACATACCAGAGTTCAAAAGAGGACAAATTGTTGGTGCACGTCTTGCTGGCCCATCTGTGACCAAGACAGCAAGTCTTTGTGTCTAAATATTATTGAGTCACTTTGGGGTGTTTTGGAGGAGTGAGTCAGGAAACAGTTTCCTCCACCAGCCAGTGACCTGGCCACTATCCTGCAAGAAGAATGGCTTAAAATCCCTCTGACCACTGTGCAGGACTTGTATATGTCATTCCCAAGACGAACTGATGCTGTATTGGCCGCAAAAGGAGGCCCTACACCATATTAATAAATTATTGTGGTCTAAAACCAGGTGTTTCAGTTTCATTGTCTAACCCCTCTACAGATTCTGTTTGTACAGAAGATCATGTGCTTAGCTTCTTCCACCTCACAAATTCAAAAGGTTGTAACTCAGTTCTGACACTGTAGAAAGAGCTAAAGATGAGCTAAAGAGCTAAAGATGAGGTGCAGAGTTTATTCTAATCAGTCCCCTTAATGCATAATAAGGAGAGCGAAATGTGAATGGCTTAACAAATTTAATATTCTCATACCTATGTTGCTACTAGGTTGTCTTATTTCACAATTTGTGTGTATGTACAAAAGAAAAAGAGAAAGTCAGCTTCATGTCAGCTTTACTATATTGTTTAATCACTGAATTAAGCAGTTTAGCACTTGTTTTTATTTATAATGAGATGAGATTATTCATGTTTCAAGTGCATGGAAGTCCTTAAGTGTCAGGTGCAGGTGTCTTACTGTACCTTGGAATTTGTTGCAATGCAAATGTTTCAGTCCAGTTGTTTAGTTGTTTAAAACATTTAGCTGGAAAATTATGGAACCTTTGTATTGGGCAACACACAGACCAACATTTTTGTACTGCTACTCATCATATGAGAGTTTGTGAGTAGGTGTGTGGTTATATCTTTTTTTCTTCTTCTGTCCTTCTATTCAGAGAAGAGGAAGTGGTCATGGTTCAGTGAAAGCCCATTATGTAGTCCTGAGCAATTTACTTTTTTGTGAAGATGCACAAGGCAGTTTTAGCTGTTATAACTTGTTCATACGCTATCATACACTGTGACCAGGGACTGAAATATACCTTACAAAAGGTGTGGCTATGCAATACATTTACACATCATTTTCCAGGTAATTATGGATCATACTGAAACAGCTGATAACCATCAGTGGACCGACAGGCCAGATACCTGCTGTGCTCAGGTGAAATGGAGCAAACAAGACATACCTGATGGCCTGATACTAGACTATCAGGTACACACCAGTCCTGAAGGGCATTCACTTACATTCTCACACAGATACGTACATTTACATGATATATGGTTTGTAGTTTTGTCTTTTTTTTTTGTATTTGTGATATTTGGTAGATTTTTCCCAGTTCAGCAGTTGATTAGCAAGGTGTTAGCAATGGTAAAAGTTAAAAAACAAAGTATTCAAGCCAAATTTGTGCATAGAATTGCTTATGAGAGGTCCAAGCTGATTTTACGTTATCTCATTCAAATCATTTGTCAGCCTGTAAGGTGATTCTAACTTGAAGTCATGCTTCACTGAACCATAGCTCTGAGAGCTAGCAAATTAGCCTGTTAACACCCAGGCTAACAGCTCAAAGTTCCCTTAATCTTAAAGCTGCTGAAACTCCAACACTCAAGCCTGAGTCATGTATGCCTTCGGTTCTCTTCTGATTTGCTGCAAAGCATTCAAAGTCAGTCAGTCAGAGCAAGTCATTCTTTCCCTCAGATTTAGGAAATCCACCTCCCCCTGCAAGTTCAAAAATGGGTTAACACAAAAGAAATAATGCACTGAATCTCTATTTGTATAAACATGGAATCTGAAACATTATGAGGGTTTTAAGGATTAAGGATTGGGATTGTCTTTTTTAGACCTGAGGGCACTGTTTATGTGCCATGTTGAGTCATTATTGAGATAAACTTGTATTATCACTTAAAGGAACTACAGATTGCCACTTCACACTAGTCATGAGTTAGTCTAAACAAGACCACTGTTGTCATAAATTTCACAATGATGTCTGGATCAGAGGCATTTTAGCTATAAAAGAGAGTTGAGTGTCTGAACTGCAAAAAAAAATCTAATCACATATTTACTATTCTTTAAGAATTTGCTTGCATTTAGCATACAGTATGTTCTCATTTGCCTATGTTACATGGTTGCGCCACTGTCCTCTTGACACTTGAAAAGTGAATGTTGGACTTTATAACATGAAATAATAGTAATCATAAAGATTGTGTGTTTTGATTATTGTAATCTTGTCCTAGATCATCACTGTTTTGATATGGTTGTATATTATAATGGGCATACTATATTTTTAAACCCTTTTTTAAGGAGTAGATTGTTTGCCAAAAAAGTCTATTTGCTGAAGATTGCTTACAGTCTTAAAAAATAAAATTTTGTAAACAGTTTGGACAAATCTTTTGTTGGGATAGAACCTTTATGTTAGATAGAGTTTTTTATTTATTTTATTTAGCCTTTATTTAACCAGAAAGTCCTTTGAAGTCCCTTTCTCAAGGAATTCTTGCCCGAGACAGCACACCATTTCCAGTTAAAAGGTTTTCCAATAAATATAAAATCAAACATGACAAATAGTGGACAATATGTAAACAAACACAAAGCAAAATACACAATACAGACACAAACACAATTCAACTAAAATTAACAGATACATGCATTGGTCAAACATTTCTTTACCAAGAAGTTATACTGATTCGAGGAGACAAAGTCATTTAGCTGCAGTTTGTTCTGTAAATTATTCCATGACCACTGTACACAATAGGATAAACCTTTTCGACCCAGTTCTAAATAGGTACATTTTAGAGCAAACTTTTAGAAGAATGGGTATCATACGAACTGTGCACACATGTTAAAAAAATTACACAAATAGGAGAGAGTTTACCCAGCAAAGCTTTGTAAATAACAATATACCAGTGATGGTGCCTCCTTAGGCTGAACGAAGGCCAAGAGAACAAATCATAAAGTACACAATACAATGCAAACATTAACTTAATGAAAGTCTTGTTACAATAATAAAAACCCAGTCTAATCTTCAGTTTCTTCACAATATTTTTATTTGCACTCTGAAGAAGAATCTGTCATTCAACCATATACCTAAATACTTGTAGGTTGACACTTTTTTACATTTTGTCCCCTTCTATGATATAAATTCCAACAGAATCTAAAATTTGAAACTGAGCTCTAGAAAAGGTCACAAATTTTACCCACTAAAAGGTTTATTACAAAAGTCAAAGTGTTTTTCTTTTGGCAACACTCCTAAGAACTTTTGAAGCGTCTTGATTTTTAAGAGTGTACATGTGAAACTTTAACAAGCCTGAACCTTCAAAAATCAACTGTTTAAAACTGTAATGTCATCCATCTTATACTACAGAATTTTCTGACTTTTCTTGAAGATCCATTAAGCTATGATATGCAGCTCTGTAGCTATGAGATGGAGATTAAGCCTTTTGCTCTTTTGTGTGGAAAGAGAAAACATTTCTGATATGTGACCCCCTCATGCAGATTTGTCAGACAAGCCCCTTCTGCACAATGAGGCCCAACTCATAGGTGTCTGCCATTCAGATGAGTTGAGCTGTGACACGGATGAGTCTCAGTGTGCAGGTGCTAATCCTCTTAATACACAGGAAGTGAGCAGGGGGTGTTTGTATATCTATGGAAGTAGGGTAGTAATATGCTATCATACATCATGCTGTGTGTGTGTGTGTGTGTGTGTGTGTGTGTGTGTGTGTGTGTGTGTGTGTAGTGGCAGGTTTCATAGGGATGAGTATGAATATGTGTGTTTTGACAGTGCCAGCCCTGATGTCTGTAGCAGAGCGTGCAAAGGGCTTTGTCCTAAATCAAACACCCCTGAGCCACCTGCCCCTTCTTCCTCACAGATTTTGCAGATACTTAATGGTTCTTCTGTAGCTGGCAAGGAAATGTTCTGTGTATGTATACTTGCCCTATAAACTAATTATATAAAAATGATTACAGATGACTAAATTAGATTTATATGTTCATTTTAAATGAAATGGTGTGAAAACCATCAGAAACCATGTTTATTTGCATACCAGTAGATAAAAGTGGTCCAAAAGATTAAGTAAGACATAATTTACCAAAGCTTAACCAGGATAAATCATGCAGTGAAAGTTAATGTTAGCCAGACTACTTAGAGATAGATTTAAACAAGCACTTAGATAATTTCCTTGGGATGTTTTTATCAGCTTTTTTAGTCATACCACACATGTGATGACAAATTTTTGATAGAAAACCATGAGTCACAAAAGGTAAAGCAGACCTATTTTTGCAGAGAGGAAGAGACATCCTTAATATTATACATTTTGTCAGAAGTAGGCATAATTAAATATTTGGTTAGATATTTGGTTAGCTGATAAATGAATGCAGATATTGTAAAGCAGTGGAAAACTCATGTGAGAAATTAAGAGAAAGACCAAGAGCAGAATGTATAAAAATTAAAAAAAGTCAAGTATAAATCTAATTGAGAAACAGGCATTTTAGTGGCTGGGATCAAACTGATAATGTATTGATCTTCTGTAATACTCATATTAAATCTAATATTAAACCTATAGCCTCAAAAAGTTTGTAGGAATTATAATTATATGTAATTATCAATTATAATTGACTTCATTGAACTTTATATAAATGAAATCTTAAGAAAAGCTACAACTGTTGGCATGGCCTTCACAACCTTCATTCAGATTGCTTAAAATTAAAGTTGGCTCAAAATAGTAATGTTGTTCATTTTTGCATTTCAACACCAATGGAGTATCAGCCCTGTTGCTGCCTTTGGATTTGATAGTTTATTAATCGCATACTTCAAAGTCATATTGTGTCCTAAACCATGTCATCTAGACTGTGAGACCTTTATTAAAATATTAATTTGGTTTGAGACATATTTTGGTGATGGATTTGACAAAGCTATTTAGGTGACTACTGAGTGTTTGGTAGCAACATTTGTAACAAACTCCAGTCTTAAATTAAAGAAGAGAAATCTGAACATGTCTGGTTGACTATATCCGGGGAAAGTAGAAACACATATAGAGATGATTTCTGGGTGAACTATAATTTAAAATATTGAATACTCATATAATTGATCTAATGGCACATAGATCTAATAAAGAACACATGTAACCATATAACTTGTTTGAAACTTGTTTTTACTCATTTGACTGCGGTGGTAAGTGATATATTTCTAAATGCCATCTCTCTCCACAACTCTGAAGAACGTGAAATAAGGTCCTTATAACCCCATATTTACAAATACAGTGCTGACGTGATTTGTGCCTTAAACCTATTCTGTTTTCTATCCAAATATCATACCATTTTATGAAGTATTTCAGTCTAATTGATGGTTTAAAAGTAACAACATAAAAAATACAGGGGTGATGTGTCTCTTTTTTTTTTTTGACAGTGGCATTAGCTATAAAACATTGACTACATTAGCTATGTGGCATTAGCTACAAAAAAAGGTTTTGGTGAGGATATGTTATCTCAATAACTTGGCAATATTGCATAGTTTACTTGTTTTTATGCATACAGTTATTTGTATATATTTTACCCAAAACTTAATTTACTTTTAAGCAAAGCAGAAGATTTATACAAGACCTATATTTATGAAAAACCTCATAAAAAAACTCGGAAACCTGGAAAAATACATTTCTTGAAGATAGAATTTCTCTATACAACCTTAAAACATGATGGCATGTTGAAGTTATGGTAGGTCTGTTGGTAGTTTCTGGCTAACTGTATATGCCCGAGTGACAGCAGAGCTCATTAATAATGGCAGTATTGTGTGGAGGATGAAACACTGACAGAATCACTTGGCGTTCAGCACCCCTTTGTATTAGTTTCAGTTGATTTGTGTTAACTATCTTGGTCAAAACTCTTTTAAGACACATACATCTGCCTCTCAGCCACTGCAAAAAAGGCTTGAACCTGTTGCTAGCCATGCTACTCTGAGCAGCCTTGTCCAAACTGCATTGCTGGGATGCCGGTTACAGTTCGCTGCAAAGGCCAAAACAACAGCATCTATCAGGGGAGACAGCTTTCCTGTGAGACTTTACTGTAGTCTGAGGACTGTAGGCACACAGATACGGATGTCGCATCGTCGTCACTTGATCTCAAGGTCATGGTGAAGAAGAATGACACTACAGCACATCTAAGAGTTCATGCACCTGTTTGATTGAAAGAATGGCTTTTAGTGAACAGAGCTGTCAACTGATCATTACAGAAACTTCCTCTCTCAGTCCTTGTATTTTTAGAGAAAGCATTTGTAAAGATTCTTTGTGAACTTTGAAACTAGATCATTTATATTATTTCCTTTGAATAATTTTACCATATCAGAACAAGAGCAGATATATAGACACTTTAAAACCTCGGACAGATGAAGTGAAAACATTTATTATCTTGTTACAATGGCACCTGTCAGTAAGTGTGATATATTAAGCAGAAAGTGAAAAATCAGTTTATAAAGTTTATGTGTTTCACTGACGTTGACAAGGGCCGATTTATGATGGCTGGATGATTGGGTCTCCAAAAGGACATGTCTTGTGGGGTGTTCTTTGGTATGCTGTGGTTAAAAAAGGTCCAAAGAAGGAAAACTAATAAACTGTTGACATGGTCATGGGCACCCAAGGCTCACTGATGTGCTTGGGTAGTGAAGACTAATCTATCTTGTCTTTTCTCACAGAAGAGCAACTGTAGCAAAAATTTCTGGAAATGTTCATACTGGCTATGAAAGAAAGGTGGCAAAACAGCCTACTGTGTATGGGGCTGCATATGCACATACTACTTTGAGTGCCCATGCTACCCCATTGGTATTAGATACCAGAAGACTTTTTCAAAGGTCCCTACCTCAATATTTAAATCTCTCCATGGAAATATTGCATTGACCTGTAAATGCTCCACCCACACATGCATTCCTACATATAAGTAGGTTTGCAATGTTGGGAAAACATTACACAACACTACTGCCAATCACTGTTTGTCCCATTCAACATATGTAACTCACTGAAAGGGTCACACAATGAAGGTGTCCATCTGAGGGATTTTTATATGATAACTGCTTTAATATTTAATATGTTACAGTAGAACAAGTAGCAAACGAAAACAATACTTTAGCAAATAAATCACCAGTAGAAATGTGTTTCATTGGAAAAATAATGCAGGGACATGTTACATGCCTATACATGTCAGTGTGAACAATAAGCAAACCAAGACTGAAATTTAACAATGTTTCAATTTCCTTCCTGGGTCCAGACCAGGGAACTGAATTGCAAGTATAAACACAACCTAAGAAGTACAAAAATCTGTTTTGCAATATAAAGTTTTAAGTGGTTTTGACATGTTATTCAGAGTTCAGGCTTAAGGAGCAAAGCAAGACCCTTTAATATTGGGTGCACTTGTCAATCAAAGGATTTTCTACAAGCTGGATAGAGTCAAATGGGGCTGGAGTGTGTGTGTGTGTGTGTGTGTGTGTGTGTGTGTGTGGTGGGGTGAGGTACTGAAAGGACTTCAGAGAAAACCTAAGAAAGAAAAAAAGACTGAAAATGGTAAGAAAAAAGCTGAAGCCTGTTCTCAGTGCATTACAGCCTCTGAGTACTAAACTCTTCTTCTGCTTCAGAGAGCTCCACCGTTGTACTGGAGTTAATGCCAGCGTTGAAGAGCCTCATCAGTCTGTCTCCTGGAGTACACACCACCTGCGCTCCACTTCTGTTAATGCTACAGAGTGAGTGAGTGAGTGAGTGAGTGAGTGAGTGAGTGAGAGAGAGAGACAGAGCGAGAGAGGGGTGTGGAGGGGCAGGGGGCAGAAGTAAAATAAAATATATGCACATGTACGTATGTCAGATATACATAATAAAATTTTATTCTTTCATTGTCAGAAAAAAAAACTTTCATCTCCATTGTCATTATTTTTTATTCATTTGTGTTTTTAAATCATTTGAAAGTGTCACCGACCTTTGAAAACAAATCTATTAAATGATCCAAAATTAAATAAAACTTGTAAAAAGGTACTGGGGGAAAATGTAAATGTAAAGCTGTAAAGTTTGTAAAGTTATTGTTTTGGAGAGGTATGGCTTAACAGTGATAATGTATAGAATAGATTATTTTATATAAATTAATATATATGATATACATTATAGTACAGTAAACTGTATGAGAAAAATCTCAATACAAGTATCATTAAACATTTTTTAAAAAGTGAAAACTATACACCACATTTATTTAGATTACATTATTTCCTACCCTGCCATTATCCTTTAAACAAGCTGTTCTTCTGTATCTGTAAGATAAAATGTAAATGACATCTGCTCTGACTGCCCTGTATTGTGATATGTTCAAAAACTGATTAAAACACTCCTCTTACTTTCATGTGAATGGATGGCATTAAACTGAACTGCTGTAGACTGGAAAGGCAAAAAAATATTGTTTTTTGGTTGGTTTTATCATCCTAATTTTTCATTGTTGTTAATACTGTATATATATGGGCTATTTTTTCACTTTGAAGAGAGAAGTATGCAAAATGTATATTTAAATATATATTTTAAAATGCTGTTTCTTGTATTTATTTTATTTAATTTCAAAGAGTATGACACCAAAGTATTTCATGTTTACTTTGTTATACACTATATATGCACTCTGGCATTTCAAGCCTGCAACACAATCCAAAAAAAGTTGGGATGATGGCAATTTAGGGCTAGTAAAATAAACACTAAATAATGTGATTTCAAACAGGTGACTGTAATCATTATTTAGTAGAAAAGCAGTATTCACAAAAGTCTCCATTTTTAAGGAGCAAAGATGGGCAGAGATTGTCAACAAATGCTGGATTATGGACTTCTGAAATGATTGAAATGTAATGTTCATTTAAAAAAAAAAGATTGAAAGGGATTTTCATATTTATTCCTACCCAGTGCATAATATCATGAAACAATTCTAGAAATATAGAAGAATTTCAGTGCATAGAGAACAAGGGTGTAAATCTTCAATCCCACAGAGAGCACTGCATCAAGAACCAAGAAGAGTTTACAGGTACTGGACTGATCTGCCTGTAGTCATTACCTGTCCCTGATGTGAATGTGTGGAGAATTTTGACATTAAAAATGCAACAAAAATTGTCAGGTACCATATTATCATGCACTTTTGGACACCAGTGTCTTTTTCCCCATTATGATTATTTTGCATTATGCTAAAACCCTGTCAGGTGGCCAGTGCAGGAGTGGTTATAATATTCTATATTATATTATATTTTCTATATTCTTCACTATATAATGGAATAATAGTAATGATCAATACATACAAATAAATGAATTGTATATATACACTGTGTGTATAGGATAGATAGATAGATAGATAGATAGATAGATAGATAGATAGATAGATAGATAGATAGATAGATAGATAGATAGATAGATAGATAGATAGATAGATAGATAGTTTTTCCTTTAAGGCATTACGTTGTAGTTTGAAAGTAGTGAATGTGATATTCTTGCAGTTTATACATTTACATTTTTACAAATGCAGACATATCAAAACAGGTTTTTGTAATGTTCAGGTTAAATAAAATGTACATACATCAAGCAAATACTGCTGCTTTTTTATCATTTAGGAAGCATCACCATCATTACTCATGTGTGCTAAGAAATTGCAAGCTTCTCAGATCTTTTTGGATCTTAATGAGAGAGACAATTTCCAGTCAGTACATTTCAAACATTTCGTAATTAGTTTAAGGTGTGTCTTGAAAATAAAGCAAGGAATAGATTTCCAGAGTAGTCTAGCTGTGTGCCACGGCCCAGCACGTTCACCAGCAGTCTGGAATGAGGTAGCACCAGAGAGTGCATCTTTGAAGTGTTCTAAAGTTGCTGAGATTATCAATCACCTGCCTTTGAGCTGCAGCTATCTTTCACCCGCTGTTTGTAAACAAGGGCTCTTGAAGTACGAGGCTCATCATGAGGGCGACAGGATGAATATAGGGGTGACGGAGATATGGACCAGCATTAATCACACACACACAAGAGTGCTGCCACTAGTACAAGACATGGTATAGCGTGATGGTTAGATAGGGGATAGTAGTAGAAGGCCAAATGTCAAAGGTTATGCTTATCCATGAAATGTTACATGGCTTACAATTGCTACATTTGAAAGTGGACTACAGTAATAATATTACAGTAATATTATTTAAAGTTAAAAGTAGCATAGATTATTACACAAATATTATACAATTAGAATATAAATATGTGGTTCCACAACTAAGTCAAAGTTCAGTTTGGTTGTTTACTTCACATTTATACATTACTAAATAAAGCCATTTTGTTCTTTTGTATTTTTGCTTATTTTTTTTCCATTGAGCTCCATTGAGAAAATAAGTTCACACATCTACAGGATAAATAAACAGGATAAAATTATGCTTTGTTTAATGTTTTGGGAAGAAAATAAAATATCAAATGTGGCCTGTACAAAAGTAATGGCACACTAAATATGATACCTTTTGCAATATATGTATATATAAAAAAAAATATAGAAAATGTTCACTATAATTTGCAGAAAATATTTTTGAACTCTTAAACTCTTTTGAACGCATAAATGGCCATTATTGTCACTTAAAAAATCAGCATGGAATATAGACACACATAGTCCAGTCAGTTATATATCTGGTGTGTTAAAAGGCTATCTTGAAATGTAGTGCAAATGTCTGGACATCCCTGGTGTTAAATCCAGCAAATAAGTACAAACTGTGCTCTAAAATTTTGAGAAAATAAAAAGCAGATTAGACAAGACTGTAAACATATGCTTTTTCAATTATATAGATAGTACCAAGCATCATGCAGTTGTAAACACTCTGAGATTTGCTAATAAAACAGTTTCTGATGTTCAGAAACATAATTTATCTAGATAGATTTTTATCTAGATTGTAAAGAGATCTCCCTACTCACATAACATGAAAGCGATGTATGGGTAAAGTATGTGTGTTTGTGTGGCTCCATGATGCCGTGGCGCCATGTCTTGGGTTCTCAATGTGAAGACTGTGTGAAGAGATACTGTCAGCAACAGGTATTACTGGCATCTCTCTCTCTCTCTCTCATTCTTTTTTGTCTTACTCACTTTATTATCTTTTCATCCTTTCTGTGACCTCTCCATCTGTCTGTTTCTCTCTATATTGTTATTTCCTATACATGTACCCACACACATGCACACGCCAGAACAGCGGAGGTCTATGCCTCGAGGCTCTTCAGAAGATGGAGATTAAAAGCAATCCGCTGACAAACCGCCTGGCTAATTGTCTATGATTATCCAGAATCCCTCCTGACAGAAGGACAACCACTTCTCAATTGTCCATGCCAGTGAAATGTGTCACTCTCTTTTGCTGAAGCCTTAAAAGCGCTCAATTACAAAGCCTCTCATTATATGCTTGTAGGTGATCTGATTTTTTCACTTCCCACTGGCATATGCTGAATAAACACAAAGCTTTTCTGCTTTGGCAGCTAAAGGCTTCAAGGCCTTAAGAGGTTTTTTTAACGCTTCCTTCAACTTACGCTTGTACTTTGTCAATAACACTTAAGAAAATGCCTTATATTTACACAGGGGCCATATATAGACAACCACTATTTGATTCATTTTCCTCATTTTAACTTTAATTACAGATCAAAGAGAGAATACTGGGCATCCATTCTGAATGACTTGGTGTCACACTTCATTTGTTGTCAATTAAGATTAAACAAAACAAAAGAAACATCAAAAAACAAATGTATGATTCTGACATCCACTCTTAATTTACAAACACATAAAATACAAGTTTTGTTTTTATCGCACATAAAACCAGCTACAACAGTTTTGACTTTAACGCAACTTATTTGCAAATGTCCTGAAATGTCTTGTTCAGCAGTTTTCATCAGATGGGGATCAGTTGTCTATGGGAATATCTTTCCAACTAAAACATTTCAACAGTTCTAAAATACTGCTTATAAATAACTACACATATCTACATTTCTCTGCAAGAAAAGTACAAAAAACATAGTTCCCCTGATGTTCTTTGGCTCACTGAGATATGATCAATAACACACTCTTTGGTTCCTTTCAATAAATTTCTCACCATCAGGTCTCCATTGTCTTGATGATTAGCTTGGCCCTAATAGCTCTGAATCAGTACTCTCCACCTTCGTACCTGTATGGATGTGTCACTCTGTCAGGATAGCTGTTGGAGCTGTAGCTGCTGTAGCGATAGCCCTCAAAGTTCTCTGCTCTTTCAATTTTGGCAGGTAGTGTGTCCTGGTAGGACAGAGCCGTTTTGATCACCCCAGAATCCTCTGGAATCTTCAGGTCAGAGTAGGAAGTCGGTGAGGACTCCTCGAGAAGAGAGTTACAGTTAGATACGCCCTTCACATCATAGATGTTGTCCCCATATTTCACCACAGAAGGCTTAGGGCAGGGCTGGTAAGACACTTTAGTTGTGGTTGTTATGATGGTCTGGAGGGCTGTTGGAGTAGTAGGAGCTGGTCCTGTGTACCTGCATGGGTACTCACTGTTGTAGTAGTGGTTGGTGTTGGCTGGAAGTTGAGGATATTCCGTTCTTTCTCCGTATGGCCCTTTGCCCAGGATTTGCTTCCAGCTATGATGCTTGGCTGTGGCATCCGGATAGGACCTGTCATGATTAGGAATCTGAGGTGTTGCACTTAGGCCCGGGGCACTTTTATTGAGTTCAGCCTCACTCTGAGGGCTTGCTGGGTCCTTATACAGGGCTGCGGGATAAGGGCTAGAGCCCAGGTAACCAGGCACTGCAAAGTCATATCCACATGGTGGTGGCCGGGGAACATACAGGCGGTGGTTAGAAGGCTTCTGCAATGGGCTTGGGGCATCAGTCATGGTGGTAGCACTGTGGGTATCATAGGGGAACTTGTAGGGGTTGTCAGGATTCTGAAAAGGTGGGTAGTGTTGTGTCTGGATAGGGAAGTTGGACTCAGCGATGATGCTGAAGCGGTCATCCACAGTCAGTGGGTGGAAGTTTGGGAAAGGCTCATAGCGACCAGGCTGAGGAGGACAAAAAACAAGGTTAACTGTGTATTATGTCTTCAAATAAAGAAATACTGCTATTAAAGACAAGGAGGACTGTATTGACACCTTTGACATCAGACATTCCATGGGGCCACATGAATATCTTTTAGAGATAATGGGTTTTTCACAAAAAATCCTAGACAAATGTACTTTGGTTTGACTTTAATACAATAAAGTAAATTTCTTTAAATGTACAATGTCTTACTTATTATCAATCCATGTGTTATCCAGAAGAACTACATATGAGATAAATAATACTAAATATTTAAGACTTCTCATTTGGTCCTTAACAGTAAAATATAATATAGTACATCATAAAATATAATATTGTGAAAACATTCATTGAGGTTCATACTTTCAAAAATGGTCAAATTTTTAATATTTTTTACATGGTAAGTAATCTTTCAAGTCTATTTTGTTTTACTGGCTTATAGCTCATAAAAAAAACAGTAATCCAGAATCTCAGTTTAATTCAATATTTAATTTTGCGTTTGATTTCATTACAATTCAAACAGTATCAATGTTAAAACAAAAAAAAACAAGACTTAAAAGGCTTTTTCTTTTATTATAATATGCAAATACGTGATGGTTCATATAAACTTTTTTAAATGTTGAAAGCAATTGCTGATCTTTGTAGGTTTGCATTTTTATTTCTTCCATGTAAGGAAACCAATTGGGCATGGTCAGCATGGTCAGCATCTATCTTGTGTTTACTGTAAATATTTGTGTGATGAATGTGTTGATGGTGGCTGGGTAACGTGACAGTGCAGAAACAGACAGGAAGTTCTAGTTTTATTTTGCTCTCCTCTGCTTTGAGTCATTGTCTTAAGACATGGAATTGTTTAAAATAAAGATAATTCCCACAGGCTTTTGAAGGTGGTCAGTAGCATTAAAACACTAAGTAACATATAGACTAGTTAATTTCTTGTTAATGTTGAAACAACAGTGACATTACTGTTTAAGACTAAACTGAATTTTCAGTGTAAAAACATATATAAGTAATTCAAGAACGAATTGTACCTCTGGCTCTATGAGTCTTCTTTTCTGGGTGAAATGAGGGGAGGACATCCTCCTCTTCACTGCACTCCTCCTTGCCTCTGTCTCTGACTTGCTCTCGGGTCTAGGGTGGTCGTGGACCCCTTTAGCCTGAAACAAAAAAATATATGAACCATAAAACATCCGGTATTCACAAGTAGGTTCGTTTTCAAGCATATTAGACGGATCCTGAACTGAATTTTGCCATTTATAAAGTAATGTGACCGGTTTATATTTACTAGTTATTAATTAGACGGACTGGAGTGGTCACGTGGTCAAACTGAACCGCTGTAACTCAAAATAAACACGGCCAGTGAATGTATGTATTATAATCACACTTTTATTTACATAATTATTAGTCAGTGAGACATCTTTTGGCTTTGTATTTACTTAGTTATATATATTTATGAAATTTATTTATATATTTATTATTTATATATTTATATTTATATACAAAGTTATCCAAAATTACCCACAATACCTGGAAAAAGATGGCCTTGCCGTCCACTCTCCAGAAGTTGGTGACCGGATATCCACTATGTCCTCGACATGGCACGAGCTCAAGAGCTGAGCTGCAGTTTGGACAAAGCTTTTCTGAAGAGATAAAACAAACGTGTCGGTACATTCAATATAAAGCTGTGATTTTAAAATTACACACTAAAAAATAGATATAACAGATGCGATATAAGTACTGTCTTGTACTCAAATGTACACTTTTCTTAAAAGTACCCTCAAAGATATTTTAGCTTCTTTGGGTACAGAATAATACCTTAACTGGTACAAAAACCATGGGTACAAAAATGAAAGGTGTACCTCAATAATGTACAACTCTCTTAGGTACAAATCTGTACTTAATTTTCTTAGTGTGTAATCAGTCTGTATCAAGACTAAATCTCTAATTTTAGTCTCATCAACTAAAATGAAAAACAACGACTCATCAGTGATTACATAAAGTAAACTTTACAGCAAAACATGTATGTCAGGAAGACATTGAGTTCACTGAAACTGAAATAGTGAGTTCACAATAACAAACATGGGACATGATGTTATCTGGGTGACATCGGTGAATAAGTTGGCATGAGGAAAAAGTAAAAATTTATTTATATGCAATCTTTTTCCGTTCATTATTTTTAACCCAGATGTAGAAAAATAGCCTTAAATGAAACTTGCATTATTTCAAATGCCATGTTAAATATGACATTAACTCAGTAGCTACAGGCCACTATCAGATAATGAGAAGGATCTGATTACTGAGCTACAACCAAATCTCCACACGTCTTTTACTTATGCACACTCATTTCAGCAGAGTTGCCTACTCACAAATATAATACTATAACAATGTACTCTTTTAAGCTGTTGGATAATATAAAATGTGAAGTAACATGAAACATCAATTTCCTGAATACATATACCTGTTGCTACAGAGATGGCTAATTTCATACTTTTCAATATTATTTTATTTATATTTTATTTAAGTTTTATTTAGTCATTCACATTTCACCACTAATTCTAGTTTAATTTCATTCAGGGGGGCTAAAGTAAATAGAAAATGTATACTCTCAGAAAAAGGTACTGAACCATCACTGGTGTGGTACCCTGAAGGGAAGATCTTCACTCCCTTTAGAGAACATTTTGTTAAATGTTTTAAGTTGACTCCCCATACACGTGATCCAGCTAATGAGTTAATTAGTTAACAAGCCTTTACTGGGCTGAAGTGGGTGTGTTAGAGCATGGAGAATACAGTAACCTGTAAGGCATTGGTACTCCAGGCTTGAGACCCAGAGTTGTGGAATTTATGGTAAGATATAAGTATGGTACTTTTATAACCACCACAAGTGCACAATACATGTTTAGTTTACAAAACAAACCAACTGGAACTGCCTTAATACGTCCTAAAATAGCCTAACACATTTAGTCAGTACAAAACGATACACCTGTTCATGCCAATTGGAGGAAACGCGCACGAATTTAGTTTCACTTTGTTTTTTGTTGTTGTTTTGCCGCTGGCCATTAGAAATGTTCTATTCAGTGGGTTTCAATATAGAGTGGTTGACTGGTGAAAACTTAGGTTGACTTTTTCCAGACCCCACTGCTGGTATGTAAATGAGGATCAGGTCTTACTCTGTTGTTTCTGGCGGGCTTTATCGCAGATGGCGGGTCGCAGCTGAAGTTTAGAGCCGTCAGCGAGCGTGCAGCCCCGCGCACACACCACCACGCCCAGACAGGACTTCTTCAGGATCTGGCAGTTGTGGTTGTTGGTGTTGCGCATGGCCCATCCGCTCAGGTGCCGCTGCGCGTTCTTGTCCTCCGAGCTGTAGATGTAGCGCACGTAGCCGTCCGTCCACTCCTGAAATGCGTCGAACTGCTTCGGGTCCTGTAAAGGAAACACATGCACTGAGGTTTTCACATCTGTCCCAAAAATACTGCTCACAAATAAACTCCTACAAAGCTGACTTAATAACTGGATGATGCGCATAGTTGTATTAAAGCATTATGGTCTGTGTACATCTTCAGTTCAACTCATAGCCCTCATAAGATGGGATTGAAATAATTAACTATACTTCATTTGTAAAAGTAAGTTAATAATAGACTTATTATTTGAAATAAAATCAAATACACTTTACATCGTGTTGACACTCATTTAATCCTTTTGGCTACATAAACAAAGTATGAGGGACAGTATGAGTGTTTTAGGGCTTAATACAATTTTATTAAATTCAAGACTTTAGTCCTCACCAATAAAAGCAGTAAAAGCAAAGTAATTGATTAAATATATACTACACTGCATGTATTTTCACAATAATTAAGTTTATAAGTAAAGTGAAAGGCAAAATAAATATCGTTGGAAATGATGTACACATTAGAATCAAATCAATTATCTACATCAGTTAGGTTAATTCAAGTCTGCAACCATTTATTGTTTATGTTAATTCAACCAAGTTATGGCATAATTTGTAACTGTAAGTAAGCTTTTTTGTGTTAAACCAACCATGCTGTTCCCTAACATTATAAGACATTACTAACTTTTATCCTGTTTTCAGTAGTTTAAACATATTTTATATCAAGCCACAAGAACATGAATAACCAACTAAGCGTTGCATATCTTAATAATAAACAATAAAAAAAACTTATGATGTATCCAAAACAGTTTTAGTTTATGTCCCACTAAAACAGTTTTGTAACTCAATTAAGCTGCTTAAAATAGCTTATTTTTGCTCATTTAGGAAGAATGCTGTAGTAGACATCAGCTCATAAATACGAGTTTAGTTGAGTGTCCTATATTGACAGATGACCACTTGAATTTCATTTAGTTTAAGAGGACAAACGACTTAAATCACTGCATTTATTTACTGAAGCTGCTAAGCTGCTACCTGTAAGACAATTAAAGTTAACATTTACCTGGGGCAGTTTGGGGTCGTTGATGTCCCACGTGAGCTTCATACCGAAAGAGCACACACAGTCCGAGCTGTCAAACTGATCTGCCGGTTTGGACATTTTGCGCAAAACTGAACTGGCTGAAGTTGGTGTCGAGTCTGAGTTCAGCCCAGGTGCTTCAGCTCCGAAACATAGTGACCATCAGCCTCTACAGTCTTAAATTAGAAATTGACTCAGTAAAACAAAGGAATAAAAACTGTCCACATAATATTGTCCAGTGGAGTCCAAGCGGTGCTCCTAGTCCTCTGAGCTCATGGTGCGAAATGTGCCCTGCGCCACAGGTGCGCTCCGAGAGCTGGGCGGTGCCGAATGAGCTCAGGTAGGAGCTGGAGTGGGTGTAAACTATAAGAAAAAAGAGGCAGGTCCAGTGAAGCTTCACTTTACCTCTACAGAAGAAAAAAGTGGGACACTTTGCCTTTTAGCGCAATTACGCTAATTGCGTATTTTTTGCGCCACAAATTTAACTATATTTAACTAAGTTAAATATACACAGAAATATCAGCTAAACGCTGCTTTGACCACTTCTGTACGTTACAGCTTGGTTTTACATGCACCAATGAATTTATCCAGTTTGCACTTTTTTGGGAGAAGTACTATCAGTGTGAACATCAGAGCTGACCGCTAGCGATTTCAGACAAAGCTACGAGTCAGCAAAACAGGTCTGAGATAGTTTCAGACTCATAAGAGCGCTGTGGTCCAGGCTGGAGTATGAAGGGTCTGCTGGAGGTCATCAGTCAGCTGTGATATGGAAAACCAACGCCTCTCAGCAGTGCTGACACTAAACACAACGCAGCTCCAACTGTAAACAGCAAACACCTGCTCTCATCCCCTTCATAAACCACCTGTATCCAGCTAAATCCCTGCGTATTGTTATTTTTTCAGGATGTACATCACATAAAACAACTTTTCTGTATTATTTCTGTGCATATTGTAATTTAGCTTGATTACTTTTTTATTATGAAACGTATTAATAGCTCTGTCATCTGATATATTTGGATGTGCTCGAGCTCTGAACTGGTGAATATCATCATATCAGTGTTTGTGACTAATGTAGTGTTATTTCAGTCTAATCAGACACCACTGTGTCATCCAGTGTGTTCAGTGGCTAGTTATTTACTTAGATTGTCTACTGAACAGTAATCCAGAAACACATTCTCAACCTGCTTTAAAAAGACGTTATGCTGAATATAACTACTGACTGCTGGGTATGATAAGAAATAACGCGATTAATTGCAGGATTAGAATAAACATCAGTGAAATCTACAACAGCTATATTGTCCATTTAAAGAGAGTAGACTTTTTTTTTATGTTTGGTTTGTGTTTGTTTACTCGTGCAATCATTTGTTTGGTTATTTATTATTCAACAACAGCAAGAGCAATACTACTACTCAATTAAATAATAATAATAATAATAATAATAATAATAATAATAATAATAATACATATATTATTATTATTATTATTATTATTATTATTATTATTATTGTTGTTGTTGTTGTTGTTGTTGTTGTTGTTGTTGTTTAATTGTTGTTGTAAATTTAATTTATTAACTAATTCCATTTTTATCATGGTTTTCAATCTGTTAAAATGAACTGAGGCCATACTTCCAAAACTATATTTTTCATCTTCTCTGCAGTACTGTTTTGTGGCTCTACTGTAATGGTGCGTGTGGGACCTAATTAGTGAAATTTGTCTGTATTTAATGCTTGATTTATTTTATTTCACTTCGGCTCGTCCATCATGAGTCGTTCAGTCAGCTCGAGGTTTGCGGCACAGTCGCTGATAAAGCTCTGCTTAACACTAAATGCACAGCCTTGCAGGAGACACACACGTGAAAGTCAATGAAAGAAGAGATGACAGCGGACAAACAGCAGCTCCAGTATGTGATTATATTTTCTTCTTCATTGTGTTGATTCATTTTTTCTTTCATACTTAAACGACAGAGATAAGACACAGAATCTGAATATTCACTGGGGTCTTTAAGGAACAATTGTACCAGATTTTGAGGGTTGTTTTTTTTATTTAAATACAGTATGATGATTTGTCTTCTGGGCAAGTGAATGTAAGGAATGTAAGGATCAGGTTGTAGCTTAATGGTACATTTACACTGTCTGTACTTTGGAGTACAAAATGTACCCGTGTGGTAACCTGTTTCTGACAGTGTACTGTTATGTGAGATAATGGTTTGCACATATTGACTCAAATGTTTATTTTATATTGTTATATTTTAAAAGGTTTTATAAAATGTCTTTGATTGTGGATTTATATTATGACTTTCCTAAGTTCCCTGGCTCACAAGTTTCTATGGTTCTATGTTTCCAGGGTCCTAAGTTCTTAGTGTCCAAAGTCCAGAGTTATAGGTTCACGTGAATGGTTCTATGTTTTCACCATTGTATGTATCTGGGATCTCCAAGAATTATGTTTCCAGGATGCTATTGGGTTCTATGTTCAGTCATGTGTTTCCAGGATCCTATGATCCCAGGGATCTATGTTCCCAGGTCATATGTTCTCAGGGCTCTATGTTGCAGGGACATATGTTCACAGGGTCATTATAGGAATTAAGTTATCAATGTTCTATGATCCAAGGATCATATTTCCATTGTCCTATTCCCAAGGTTCTATGTTCCCAACGTTCTGTGCTCCCAGGGTCACGTTTCCAGGATCCCATATTATATGGTTCTATGTTGGACCATATGTTCCCCAGTTGAATATCCTGTTTATTAACCCCCCCATGTTCGAGTCTGACCCATTTGAAGTCGAGGACCAATCAGAGAGGATATTTTTTTCTGCAAAGCAGTCTAAGAACAAATAATTTATAATGTGAAGTGCATTTCTCCACGTAGGCCTACTACAATTAATATAGTATTGTTAAGTAAAACGAACATCTTTGATAAGTGTTGTCAGATACAATGTATAATCTGTCCCACATGCGCGGTTTTTAACTGAGCTCTCTTGAGCACCTGCACGCCCTGCTGCACGTTGATGACGTCACCCACTGATGGACTTTTGAGGACTGGGCTGTATACTCTTTGTCTTGTTTGAGATCGCATTCAAAGCTTATATTCACGCAACACCTCTCGACTGAGCTCAGTCTTAGTCGGACTGCAAAGTAAACTCCTAACATGCCCAGGTTTTTAAACTAAACGGGACAAAATTGACCCTAAAGACATGAAAGTGTGCATATGAAGATGTGAAGTAGCCTGTGTCAGGTCAGGTGTCACACTGATTACTCCTAATGGGGCTCACCTGGGTCACTTTGTCCGCTGAGAGGTCTGGAGGTCACAAATAATGAACGTAAGCGTATTTTCACAACACATTTGATTGTTTGTTTTATTTTTCCAAAACGTCTTATCTGAGACAGAACAATAAATTAGTAGTGATGTGTTTGTGTAGATTATTAGTGAAAGAACTGTGATATTTAACACTACTACGCTACTTTAAAGCACTCATTAATGTAATTCCCTTTTGTTGATACAGCTTTCAGGCAGACTAGAGGAAGCCTTCACCAGTAATAATGTCCACTTAGCTGCTGTGGCTATAATTGAGGAGAAATCGTCCTCCTCTCTGGTTGACCGGCTGGATGAAGTTGTAAGAAGGGTATCTGATTTAAATATACCTGTGTTTATCTGTGTTTCGTTGTAGAATGTAATCAGGCTGTATGAGACTGCACATTTTCACTATGTCGTATATTGTAGTGATTGGAGGCCGTTGGATAAAACAAGCCCGTCTGTATTTCATTGTAGATCTGAACACGTTAAACAATACGGTTTGAAGACTTGTGACGAACAACGAGCACATTTATTCACTTTCATTTAAAACCTACTAGTTGTTCTTTGTGTATTATCAGTGAAAAACACAGAAGGTCGTTTACATTTATAACTGAAAGATCAAATAAGCGAGAAATTCTGTGACCGCTGCGTGGCGCTGTATTTCCGGATTCACGAAACACTGAAACTGCAGAGTTGCCAGATTCGTGTTTTTCCCACCAAATTTAGAAATTTTGAAATTTATGGGTTTAGGTCTTTTTGGGCTACTTTCACGATTTACTACAACCACTGTGCAAAATACGTATAGGAAGACAAGTATGAAAGAAAATAAAAAGCTGTGATTGGTCACTAGATATTGGGCTCGTTTCAACTTATGAGAGCCGGGTTTTAGGGAGACGATGGAATGGAGATTCTTTCTGGAACTGGCAACAGTGCGAAAACGGGGGTTATGCGAAATTCCGTTAAGTGTAGGTGTAATCAGTCATCAAGCTGTGAAGAGTCGTTTTGCAGATGACAGTGAGTTACACAGACTGGCCTCGTTTGACAGTGATGGATCTGCTGAGGTCATCTGATCAGGCGAGTTTCTTAAAATATGCAGTGAGTGTTGCTAAATCCCCGCGTTTTAAATAATCATCCAAACACGTCAGA
>BRDA01041659.1:0-17695 GCA_036984385.1 Crenuchus spilurus
TCTCTCTCTCTCTCTCTCTCTCTCTCTCTCTCTCTCTCTCTCTTCCTCCCTCTATCTTTTTCTCTTTCTCTCTCATTCTCTCTCTCTCACTTTCTTCCTATATCTTCATCCTCTTCTTCTTCTTCTTCTTCTTCTTCTTCTTCTTCTGTCTCTCTCTCACTTTACATTAAGCGTACACCAACTAACAGTACTTCAACATTATTAAATGGTTAATTAAATCTCAATTAAAGCTTAATTAAAATCTGGGAATAAAGTGAAACAAAGTCTTCATTTATTTATAAGAAAATAAAAACCATTATAAACGTTAACCCTTTAACATCCCGCTCAACCATTTAGCCGAGCACATTTAAGTGGTTATATCTTATTGAAGAATTAGTTCAACTAAACACAATGTGATTGTGCCATCTCTACCAATTGGTAGAGGTAGGTTTAGCTAAACAACATCCACTAGATGTTACTAGAAATGCAACATTTTCTTGTCTGAATGTAAACGCGACGTAGTCATGAAACACCATTAGTGCTGTTGCACCTTCACACGGATGGGTGGCGTTTAAAAAGTGAAGAAAATGTTCATGTTATGTTCTGATTTTATCATAAAGAGCTTAAAAAACTGACTGGTTTAGTAAAGTAAAGATGCTGATTTTGGACGTGGATGATTAAGAGTATTTAGAGTTAATGGACAGTGAGTGTTTAGTCACGGTTCTCTACATAGGAGAACTCTTAGAACACTAATGTATAGATCCAAACGGAGGTATTGGAGCACTCTGCAGGACTGCTGTGTAGAATGTGACATTACTACCTCTACATACATTTGTCTGATCACAGTCTTTTAGAGAATTTCAGCAAAACAATGAAACGGAATGCAATTTAATTCTAAATCATTACAGAAGGAGTCGTTTCCTCCTGAAGCCTGACGAGATGCCACGATTACTGAACCGTTTCTGAAGTAAAACCTTATTTCCGCTGTTGATATCCAGCGCATCCGCGACTCTCTGGCAAATGCTGTCTTGCGTCTGGCTGTGTTGAGCCCCGTTTTTGCAGGCGGTTCTGTCTGTGCAGAGCTCCGTGGAGGCTGGTGGTGAAGCGTGCCGAGCAGAGAAATGTGATGAGCGTTTGTGTTTCACAGTTACACTTTCCGTCTGCCGTGCTGTCTGCATTCTTCTGTCGCTCAGCCTACCGGGTCTGAGTGAAATGGTCTGTGGTGCAGAAGGCCACAGTGCTGGTTACCCCACTGCTGTATGGGGTGGAATAACATGCTCGGGGGTAAAGAAAACCTCAGTGTATGTTGTTAAATAACCCAGTTAATTACATTAAGTGTGCTGCAGTGTTGTTTACAGGAAGATTGAAAAGGCTTCTTCACAGGGGACGGATCATAAAGCCCCTGGGCACAGACGTCTGGACTTACACAGCCGCGCAGTAGCTATGAAGTGTATTTATGTATATCAGAGATGGAAAAACAATTCAAATGAAGGATTAAGATATTTTAAGAGCCCATATGAGGATTATCAAATCAAATCACATTTTATTTATAAAGCGCTTTTTACAACTGATGTCACAAAGCAGCTTTACAGGGTTAGTAATAACAGACATCAAACCATTAATCCCTAATCCCCGGTGAGCAAGCCAACGGAGACAGTGGCAAGGGAAAACTCCCTCAGAGCTGGAGGAAGAAACCTTGGGAGGAACCAGACTCACATGGGGGACCCATCCTCCTCTGGTCTACTAATTCTAAGTTTGTGATAAATCATAATCATGTGATGTTGTTGTAAAGTTCAGGTGAACTGATATGGTGACAGTAGTGGGACAGGGATGATGATGACAGTGGTAGCAATGATAACGGCCAGAAAATCCATATGAACTCCAATAGAGTAGAGTAGGGCATCTGGAACAGGCCACAGTAGTTGGTTGTTGGTGGGCAGCTGATCCAGGGAAGCATCATGCAGAGAATAGTGATCAGTCTTCCATCAGCCTTGGACTGGACCGATGGGCAATCACTCACTCGGAAAACGACAAAGATGGAATTAGTTCTGTTAGCTATGGAATCTAAAGCCCTGACAAGATTGGCTTAGTTTATCAGTCGGCATTGTTAATGAATATGTAAATGAATATGTAAATGAATGAGTGAACGTTACACTTATATAGTGCCTTTCCCATACCCAAGGATGCTTTACAGTCAACACAGCCAATCACGTGCAGCGTCTCAACCAGGAGTCCAACCAAATCTGTCTATCATCCTTTACCGTCCGGTTCGTCCTTTTCCCTTCTCTGTAGTTCCCTTGCAATTTCCAGAACTTCATCCCCCAGAATTCCTGTTAGGGTCCCTCTCATAACGTGACCTCTGTTTCACATTGCAATGTCCGCTGGCTCAGGCATCTACTGATTGGTCCATTCGGAGCTGGGAATCCTGCTCTTTCCTCCGAGCACATTGGCTCCGCAGTGACGGTGTATCAGTGGTAGTTTGAAAAGAAGTGGTGACTGTATCACACGCAGCAGAGGAGGCTTGTGCTTGTCTTCACCCTCCTAGAGTCAGGGACAGTGCAAAGTGTTGAGGAGAGCCCCCTAGTGGATGGGATGGGTTAATGGGCTACTACTACATTGGGAAGGGGATAAAATCACATGTGGTCACATGATTATTTTGTTTATTTTTACCTCATTACGAGCTCTAAATTGCCTCTTTTCCAGCATTTTGGATTGTGTTGCAGGCCTGAAATGCAGGATTGGATGTATATTAACAAACTAAATTAAGTTTTATAGTGTCAGAAAACATTAAAAGTCAAAGTAAAAGTAAAAACACTTTTATGTTATATATTCTTTCCCAACGTTTATTCTGATTTGGGGTTTTATTAAGTAAAGAACACTATATGAAAAATGCTTTTGTTATTCCTTATTTTGGGATCATATTTACGGTGCAGTCACACACTGTATAGTCTACAGCGCTTCCTTAAGAAGCTGGCAGTAATTGTTCTTGGCCTGTGAGCTTCATTCAGACAGTAGAATAATAACTCGGAGCCTGTTTAAGACCCACAGCTCTATCAAACACACCTCTGGCTGTTTAGAGTACGAGTGCTGGAGAAGAGAGAGGAAATTTGATGGCCTTCCACCACCGGCTGCTCGGAGGCCTTCCTGTGGGTCGGGACGTTTGGTTTGGAGCGGGTAGACGTGGTCATGATGTGGAGTGTCTGGTAAATGAGTTCTCTGACTGCTGCTGCACTCTGATGAATCGAGTCTTTGTGGAGACATATGGGATTGTAATTTCCACGCTACGCAATACCAGCACGAACCTGCATAATTACACACACCGTCTTCCAGTAAACGCAGCGATCAATTAGCCCTGATTACAGAGCCACGTGTTTTAAAACAGATCAGGTTCAGCGAGACAAGCGGTTCATCTCCGGTGCCACTTTGACCGGCTGGCTGGACCGGACCACCGCATGATAAATCAATCAGGGGTGTTTATGTTTCTCAAATTGCTCAGGAATGATAGCATTGAAACTAGTAGAATTGGTCAGTTTCAGTCTTGCTAAATGGCGCCCTCTTGTGGCACAAATCTGAGTTGTGAGATTAACCTACATAAAGTCCATTCAGTGCTGTGCAGCCAGATTTTTTATGTAGTTTTTTATCTTCAGTATAAAATTTTACAGCATTCAAATCTTCTACCAGTGATTTACATCATGAGTGTGGACCTTTCTCAGCACTGCAGTGACACTGACGTGGTGGTGGTGTGTTAGTGTGCATATATTATATAATAAAGGAAGTCTTTCTCTGTGCTGTTGCAGATGTTCCCATCTTTTAAATAGCATGAGAAGGTATTATAATCTTTAACTGAGTGCAAAATGAGCCCTGC
Organism: Crenuchus spilurus; assembly: GCA_036984385.1. Taxonomy (NCBI): domain Eukaryota; kingdom Metazoa; phylum Chordata; class Actinopteri; order Characiformes; family Crenuchidae; genus Crenuchus; species Crenuchus spilurus. The sequence continues at coordinate 3,845 of BRDA01041659.1, forward strand.
GCTGTGTGTGTGTGTGTGTGTGTGTGTGTGTGTGTGGCCAATTGTTCACGGTTCTAGCCGTTTTTAGTGTGCTTTAATCAGCAGCTCAGCAGGAGATTGTTTCTGGTTCTCCTGCTCCGTGTCTGATTGTGGTTAATTGATGGAGAAATGGACTCAAAGGCCTCAGCTGTGTACTGGCCAGTTGGAGAGAATGGATTGGCTTGGTTTCCCCGCAGAGCTTCTCTGTGGTGGATCGCTTATGTGCCATATCTCACTGTTTCCCGGGGAGATATCTCTCCAAGACAGAACTTCCCCCTCCACCCAGGTACCATGTGTGTCAGCGGGGAGTTTTAGTCCAGGTCTGATGAAGCTCTGATTTTTCACTTCCCTCACTGGAATGCTTGGATGACGCCTGATGTTGATAAGCTCAGTGTGCCTGTGCTCAGATTACTTTACCATGAATCACAATCAGTCACGAGCTCACTGCTGTGATGCTGTGGAGGTCATGGATTCTTTACATCATCTCCTAAAGAACTGTGATCCAACTGATTTGTAAAGTTTTACAGTTTATGACTCACTGATTCATTTCCTAAAGAACAATAACTGAACTGAACTGTGAAATTATAAAGTGAATGATGTGTTTATTACAGTTATTCTATAAGTCAGGTTTTATTAAGTCAGGTTTTATTAAGTCAGGTTTTATTAAGTCGGGTTTATTAAGTCAGGTTTTATTAAGTCAGGTTTTATTAAGTCGGGTTTATTAAGTCTGGTTTTATTAAGTCGGGTTTTATTGAGTCAGGTTTTATTAAGTCGGGTTTATTAAGTCTGGTTTTATTAAGTTTTGTTGTCTTAAGTCGGGTTTTATTAAGTCTGGTTTTATTAAGTCTAGTTGTCTTAAGTCTCATTGTCTTCAGTCTAGTTGTCTTAAGTCTGGTTTTATTAAGTCAGGTTTTTTAAATGAGGTTTATTAAGTTGGGTTTTATTAATCTAGTTTCTTAAGTCTGGTTGTCTTAAGTCTGGATTTATTAAGTCAGGTTTTTTTAAGTCTGGTTTTATTAAGTCTAGTTGTCTTACGTCTAGTTGTAGAAAAAAAATAGTTTTAGTAATAGTTTTATTAAGTCTAGCTGTATTAAGTCGGGTTGTCTTAAGTCTGGTTTTATTAAGTTGAGTTTTATTAAGTCTGGTTGTATTAAGTTGGGTTTTATTAAGTCTGGTTGTATTAAGTTGAGTTTTATTAAGTCTGGTTGTATTAAGTTGGGTTTTATTAAGTCTGGTGGTATAACATCTAGCTCTATTAAGTCTGACTTTAGTAAATCTAATGGTATTAATGTAAGTCTGGTTTTATTAAGTCTTGTTGTATTAAGTCAGGTTTTAGTAAGCCTAGTTGTATTAAGTTGGGTTTTATTAAGTCTGGTTGTATTAAATCTAGCTCTGTTAAGTCTGGCTGTAGTAAATCTAATGGTATTAAGTATAGCTTTATTAAGTCTAACTGTAGTAAGTCTGGCTGTATTAAGTCTAGTTGTATTAAGTCTGGATTTATTAAATCTGGCTGTAGTAAGTCCTCTAGTGGCACAAATCTGAGTTGTGAAATGAACCTTCATAAAGTTCCTTCAGTGTTGCACAGCCTGAAAAAATCTTTAAAAAATAGTTTTTAATGTTCAGCAGTAAACTACGCATGTGTTATGATATTACAAATAAAAACACATTTTACAAAAATCGTAATTTATTGTAATAATCGTAAATTATTTAAAATAATAAATGTAATTTTAATCTGTTATCAGGGAGTATAATTTCAGCAGGTGTCAAAATAGCATTGCCAAAATCCTGCTTCCTGTGATGTGACCCCTCCTGATGCTTCCTATGGCACAACCTACACAGTATGATTAGTCAGCAGAATACAGTGGATTTTGATCAAACTTTGATCACTGATAAAGAGTGGACTGTGATTTTGGTGGGTGTAGTGTTAGAACTGAATATACTGAATTATGCTTTTGTATTTCATGGCACAGCGAATCATTTCCTAAAGCATCTTCACAAACGGAAGTGACTTGTGAAATGAGAAATGTCGTGATGCGTTCATTATTACGTTATTAAGTCTAGTTGTCTAGTCGCTGGCTCTGGTGTCTTTTCCTTCTATTCATTATTTTCTTATTTTCTGACAACACACATGAGAAGTCTGATGAGAGCTGAAACCCTTTTCTTTCAAGTTGTTCTTTTTTGAATATTTTGATCCTAATTTTAATTTTAATTTAATTTAATTTTAATTTTAAATGATGTTAAAAACACTGGAAAACAGCTTGAGTTTGAGTTGTAATCATATACCGAAGTCCTGAGCAGATTAATGTGATACAAAGTTGTGAGATTAACCTACATAAAGTCCCTTTAGTGCTGTGCAGTCGAATTCTCATGTCTACTGTAGTCTGTCTGTTTCTCTGTATGCTTTGTTAGGCTCCTGGTCAGGACCCTCACATAGCAGTATTATTTGTGTGGTGGATCATTCTCAGTGACACTGATGTGGTGGTGGTGTGTTGCACAGTATGAGTGGATCAGCAACCTCATCCAGATGTTAATGAAGGACTCACAGACTAGTGCATGAGATTTAGGACACAGTAAGTGAACTATAAATGTTAGTAATACCTCACCTCACAGACAGTGGCAGTCGTAGCCTGTTTGGCTAACTCCTCTGGTACCCATCCTCCCTCCCCGGGCCGAACAAACACTTTTGGCATCTCCCCTCCCACCCGGAACAAACATCGGCCAGCTCTAAGCAATGCAATGGTTCCTAGGGCTTCACAAAACCTCTAGGAGGCGGGGCATGTAGTCTTTGTGCCACCCTTAAGTCGTGGGACCCCATATTGCCCATATCAGAAACCTCCTCGCTCACAGAAGACTTCAGACAGCAGCAGGGCTTGTAGAAGACTTGTGAAGACTCAGTGACCATCATAAATATGGAGGAATCAGATCCCAGATCAGTCTTCTTACCAGCCGTTCTGCTGTCTGAAGTGTTTGCCTGTAGTGATGAGGTTTTAAACCACATCCACTACCTTTGGCTGAGATTTTGTTTGAGTGGATCAGCAGTGAACAGACTCCGCAGAACCTCTAATGCAGACTGAATCAGTATGCGGGGACTGTTTCTCCACAGAGGAGGTCTAGAGAAGCCCATTATTCAGTGTAAGCTTTGTGACCTTGCCTACGTGAGTTTAGACACGCGTGTGGTCCTTGGTTTGATCCACAGTCTCCGCAGATGAGACAGTGCTGAACTGGAGCCGACAGCGCTCACTACAGAGATTTAACACCGACAATGACTTTTTAAAAAGATCAGCAGGAGCTCGGAGCTCTTTAAAGGCGATTTTGAGGATAATTCAGGTGTGAAAATCTCTGTGCATTGTTGTCTAACTGAACTACAGTGGTGGTGATAGGAACCAAAGGTCAACAATGCAGATACAGTCACAGAACTGAATAAAGTTTATCTCAGAACTTTTGTAATGTAATATTTTAGACAGCTTTTCTGTACAAACTCCTCTGACGTCTGGTTCCCATCACCACCACTATCAATAATTGTGAGTTTCTTTACAGTATATCACATTAAAGCACTCTGAGGGTTTACTCAGATTTTAAACTTTTAATTATGATAATAATGTAATTAACCCTTTCAGCCCAAATCACCTTTATATTAATCAGAGGAGATGTTTATATGTTATGAGAGAATAGATTCAGAATATAATGAAAAGAATATCTCTCCATGTGTTAAGTCTGGAGGTGGATGAGCCGTGGTTTAGACTCGTTACAGCCAGAGGTATGTGGGAGCATTTCATTAGTTAATAAAAAAGTAATAAATAATTAATAAAATGTTGACTGTGGGGAAGATTTCACAGTTAAATATCAGCACATTTTTGGAAGTAAATTATTGCAGCATTTTGCCAGCTGTCTGTCCTTGTTTGACATCAAAACAAACAAAACAAACAACACAAATAACACACATACAGACTTTAACCTGTCAGTACAACATTAAAGATGTGATTTATGTGATTAATTGACTAAATATGTAACTGATTAGATTATTATATTTTATTCAGTCTGTTTTGACTGTTTTTCATGAACTCTCTCTCTGTTTCTCTTTGTCTCTGTCTCTCTCTCTCTGTCTGTTTCTCTTTGTCTCTGTCTCTCTCTGTCTCTTTGTCTCTCTCTCTCTCTCTGTCTCATTGTCTCTCTGTCTCTTTTTGTCTCTCTGTCTGTCTCTTTTTGTCTCTTTGTCCCTCTCTCTCTCTCTTTCTGTCTCTTTGTCTCTCTGTCTCTTTTTGTCTCTCTTTTTGTCTCTTTGTCTCTCTCTCTCTCCCTCTGTCTCTGTGTCTCTTTTTGTCTCTCTGTCTGTCTCTTTTTGTCTCTTTGTCTCTCTCTGTCTCTCTCTCTCTCTTTCTCTGTTTCTCGTCTCTGTCTCTCTTTGTCTCTCTGTCTGTCTGTCTGTCTCTCTCTGTCTCTTTGTCTCTTTTTGTCTCTCTGTCTGTCTCTTTTTGTCTTTGTCTCTCTGTCTGTCTCTCTCTCTGTGTCTCTGTCTCTCTTTGTCTCTCTCTCTCTCTCTCTGATTCTCGTCTCTGTCTCTCGTTGTCTTTCTGTCTGTCTCTCTCTCTGTCTCTTTGTCTCTCTTTGTCTCTCTGTCTCTTTTTATCTTTGTCTCTCTGTCTCTCTCTCTGTCTCTTTGTCTCTCTGTCTGTCTCTTTTTGTTTCGTTCTCTCTCTCTCTTTCTGTCTCTCTCTCTCTCTTTGTCTCTTTGTCTCTCTGTCTCTTTTTGTCTCTCTGTCTGTGTCTTTTTGTCTCTTTGTCTCTTTGTCTCTCTCTCTCTCTCTCTCTCTCTCTCTCTCTCTCTGTCTCTCTCTTTTTGTCTCTCTGTCTGTCTCTTTTTGTCTCTTTGTCTCTCTCTCTCTCTCTCTCTTTCTCTCTGTCTCTCTGTCTCTTTTTGTCTCTCTGTCTGTCTCTTTTTGTGTCTTTGTCCCCCTCTCTCTCTCTTTCTGTCTCTTTGTCTCTCTGTCTCTTTTTGTCTCTCTTTTTGTCTCTTTGTCTCTCTCTCTCTCTCTCTCTCTCTCTGTCTCTCTGTCTCTTTTTGTCTCTCTGTCTGTCTCTTTTTGTCTCTTTGTCTCTCTCTGTCTCTCTCTCTCTCTCTCTCTGTTTCTCGTCTCTGTCTCTCTTTGTCTCTCTGTCTGTCTGTCTCTCTCTGTCTCTTTGTCTCTTTTTGTCTCTCTGTCTGTCTCTTTTTGTCTTTGTCTCTCTGTCTGTCTCTCTCTTTGTGTCTCTCTGTCTCTCTCTCTCTGATTCTCATCTCTGTCTCTCGTTGTCTCTCTGTCTGTCTGTCTCTCTCTATGTCTCTTTGTCTCTCTTTGTCTCTCTGTCTGTCTCTTTTAATCTTTGTCTCTCTGTCTCTCTCTCTCTCTCTGTGTCTCTCTGTCTCTCTTTGTCTCTCTGTGTCTCTCTGTCTCTCTTTGTCTCTATCTGTCTGTCTGTATGTCTCTCTCTCTCTCTCTCTCTCTCTCTCTCTCTCTCTCTCTCTCTCTCTCTCTCTCTCTCTCTCTCTCTCTCTGTCTCTCTCTCTCTGTCTCTCTCTCTCTCTGTCTCTCTCTCTCTCTCTGTCTCTCTCTCTCTCTCTCTCTCTCTCTCTCTCTCTCTCTCTCTCTCTGTGTAGTTATTATGTTTGTGTGGCGATCCTGATCTATTTTCTGCCTCTGCTGGTGATGGGCTGGGCATATTTGGTGGTAGGACTGAATCTCTGGGCTGGTGAAATTCCCGGAGACTCTTCTGGACGTTACCAGGAGCAACTTGCCGCTAAACGCAAGGTTTGACATCTGAGATCACTTTTTATCATGTTTTTCCTATTATTAATGGGGCAGATTTAGTCATTTTGTGGCCCTGGACCTGAGTTATCAGCTTTAAAATGAGCTGTTTAGTTTAGTACCATTTAGTTGTTATTTTATTTTTCAGTATTAATATTTTTTTAAAAGTTAATTTTTTTGTTTGTGTGTTTTCAGTGTACTGCAACAGTAGTTATTTGATATAAGTGAAAACTGGATCTGCTGCTAATTGATGCCAGAGACCACATGACATCTTCAGAGGTCATATAGAGTCCATGTCTCAGTCAACTGAAGCTGTTTTGGTGACATAAAGATGATCAAGAACATATTAGCAAATTGTTATGGCTGGTTTCAGATGGCAGAACCTCTACACTAGCACTAAATTCTTTCCTAGTCAGTCTAATGACATGATGTGCCTGTCCTGTGCTGTAGGTGGTGAAGATGATGATCGTGGTGGTGTGTACATTTGCCATCTGCTGGCTGCCGTACCACGTCTACTTTCTCCTGCACCAGTTCTTCCCCACACTCTTAGAGAAACCCTTCATCCAGCAGGTTTACCTGGCAGTCATGTGGCTCGCCATGAGCTCCACCATGTACAACCCCATCATCTACTGCTGCCTCAATGACAGGTACACACACACATGGTGACATTACACAGACTTCCATTCATTTCCTGCAGACTCAAACCTATACAACACAAGTATACTCAGTATACACACTTCACTTTCACTGCATTACACCTCTCTCTCTCTCTCTCTCTCTCTCTCTCTCTCTCTCTCTCTCTCTCTCTCTCTCTCTCTCTCTCTCTCTCTCCACATTACGTCACTTTCACTTCACACATATGACTCATATGAACACAACATATCCAAACTCAGACGTCCTTTACTTACCTTCAGACACATTACAGTGGTACACACACACATGGACAGTAACTCCGTCGTCATCTACTACCCCAACATGTACCACCTCGAGTACCGCTCGGTGTACTGACGGTCCATTTGGACGACCTACTTCCCAAAGAGATTCTCACACCCCTTCTTGACCACGTCCTCTTTCATCTGCACCATGCCGTCGGTCGTCTACCGTTTACATGTGTGGTGGTGCTAGTAGTAGAAGTGGTGGATGTCGTGTCCTGTCCGTGTAGTACAGTAATCTGACTGATCCTTTCTTCTCTCTCTCTCTCTCTCTCTCTCTCTCTTTCTCTCTCTCTCTCATGTCATGTTTAGCACTCTCCGTCATCAGTTTCTTTTCCTACACACTCCAAAAATGTTCTCTCCAGCTCTCACACACTAATTCACACTTTTCTTTCCTCACCTCCTCGTTCTGCAGGCACATCTGTCCTTCACATTGTTGCTGTCACTGAGAACATCTCGTATCTCTGAAACAGTCACTCTGTAAGACAAGAAGCTTCTTAACTTCTGTTTAAGTGTGCTCTTCCAAAAAATAGAAATTGTGTCTTCCAAACTTCCACATAAAGCCCTGACTGAATATTTGGGATGAGACTGAGTCGCCACAACAACACAGTGATGTATCTGTAAGCAGGTTTCATTATTCATTTAGGAATACATCTACCCCGGTTACTGAGGAGGGCCAAGTAAGAGAACTGGATTCTGTCAACTGTCAGACTGTAAAATTACACACTGCAGATTCATACTGGATTAAAAACACTCCACTGTTATTACTGACAGACTGTAACATTACACTGCCGATTCATACTGGATTAAAAACACTCCACTTTTATTACTGTAAGACTAAAATTACACACTGCAGATTCATACTGGATTAAAAACACTCCACTGTTACTACTGTAAGACTAAAATTACACACTGCAGATTCATACTGGATTAAAAACACTCCACTGTTATTACTGTAAGACTGTAAAATTACACACTGCAGATTCATACTGGATTAAAAACACTCCACTTTTATTACTGTAAGACTAAAATTACATACTGCAGATTCATACTGGATTAAAAACACTCCACTGTTACTACTGTAAGACTAAAATTACACACTGCAGATTCATACTGGATTAAAAACACTCCACTGTTACTACTGTAAGACTAAAATTACACACTGCCGATTCATACTGGATTAAAAACACTCCACTGTTTTTACTGTCAGACTGTAAAATTACACACTGCAGATTCATACTGGATTAAAAACACTCCACTTTTATTACGGTAAGACTAAAATTACATACTGCAGATTCATACTGGATTAAAAACACTCCACTTTTATTACTGTAAGACTAAAATTACACACTGCAGATTCATACTGGATTAAAAACACTCCACTGTTACTACTGTAAGACTAAAATTACACACTGCAGATTCATACTGGATTAAAAACACTCAACTGTTATTACTGTAAGACTAAAATTACACACTGCAGATTCATACTGGATTAAAAACACTCCACTGTTATTACTGTAAGACTAAAATTACACACTGCCGATTCATACTGGATTAAAAACACTCCACTGTTATTACTGTCAAACTGTAAAATTACACACTGCAGATTCATACTGGATTAAAAACAGTACACTGTTATTACTGTCAGATTGTAAAATTACACACTGCAGATTCATACTGGATTAAAAACAGTACACTGTTATTACTGTAAGACTGTAAAATTACACACTGCAGATTCATACTGGAATAAAATCCCTCCACTGTTACTACTGTAAGACTAAAATTACACACATTGCAGATTCATACTGGGTTAAAACACTCCACTGTTATTATTGTCAGACTGTAAAATTACACTGCAGATTCATAGTGGATTAAAACACTCCACTGTTATTACTGTCAGACTGTAACATTACACTGCAGATTCATACTGGATTAAAAACACTACACTGTTATTACTGTCAGACTGTAAAATTACACACAGCAGATTCATACTGGATTAAAATCCCTCCACTGTTATTACTGTCAGACTGTAAAATTACACACTGTAGATTCATACTGGATTAAAATCCCTCCACTGTTATTACTGTCAGACTGTAAACTACACACAGCAGAATCATACTGGATTAAAACACTCCACTGTTATTACTGTCAGATTGTAAAATTACACTGCAGATTCATAATGGATTAAAAGCACTCCACTGTTATTACTGTCAGACTATAAACTACACACTGCAGATTCATACTGGATTAAAAACACTCCACTGTTATTACTGTCAGACTGTAACATTACACTGCAGATTCATACTGGATTAAAAACACTCCACTGTTATTACTGTCAGACTGTAAAATTACACACTGCAGATTCATACTGGATTAAAAACACTCCACTGTTATTACTGTCAGACTGTAAAATTACACACTGCTGATTCATACTGGATTAAAAACACTACACTGTTATTACTGTGAGACTGTAAAATTACACACGGCAGATTCATACTGGATTAAAACACTCCACTGTTATTACTGTCAGACTGTAAACTACACACTGCAGATTCATACTGGATTAAAATTATTCTAGTGTAATTACTGTTAGACTGTAAAATTACACACTGCAGATTCATACTGGATTAAAAACACTCCACTGTTATTACTGTCAGACTGTAAAATTACACACGGCAGATTCATACTGGATTAAAAGCACTCTACTGTTATTACTGTCAGACTGTAAACTACACACTGCAGATTCATACTGGTTTAAAATTATTCTAGTGTTATTACTGTTAGACTGTAAAATTACACACTGCATATTCATACTGGATTAAAAACACTCCACTGTTATTATTGTCAGACTGTAAAATTACACACTGCAGATTCATACTGGATTAGAAACACTCCACTGTTATTACTGTCAGACTGTAAAATTACACACTGCAGATTCATACTGGATTAAAAACACTCCACTGTTATTACTGTCAGACTGTAAAATTACACACAATGCAGATTCATACTGGATTAAAAACACTCCACTGTTATTATTGTCAGACTGTAAAATTACACTGCAGATTCATACTGGATTAAAAACACTCCACTGTTATTACTGTCAGACTGTAAAATTACACACTGCAGACTCATACTGGATTAAAATTATTCTATTGTTATTACTGTCAGACTTTTTTGTTTGATGAACACAGCAGATAAACTACTGCACTGTAAAATTTACACACTGTAGATTCATACTGATTCATGCTGGTGCAAAATGCATATACATATGACATACACATACAATGCAGTATACATACTGAATATAGACTTTGTGTAATTATTTATTTGATTATATTATTGAAAATGTTAATTGTCCTTTACATTGTGTGGGTACGTCATGATGAGTGGACCAGTAGAATTGATCCAAAATGAATAAATAGTCATTACTGATGTACGTTACTTTTAAAGAACATGCTTTTCCATTTCAGAAGTATAAACAAAATTCCCTCAAATGTGTGTGTGTGTGTGTGTGTGTGTGTGTGTGCTGGGCAGGTTCCGTGCTGGGTTTAAGCAAGCCTTCCGCTGGTGCCCCTGCATTACCGTTGGCTCGTATGAAGGTCTGGAGCTGAAGTCCACGCGATACCTGCAGACCCAGACCAGCATGTACAAGGCCAGCCGCATGGAGACCACCGTGTCTGCCGTGCTGCCTTCAGCTGAGGACGGCGCCAAGGTCTGTGCCCGGAGGGGCTCGGCCATCCACAGCCCATCAATGGAGCTCACTTCTAACGGCTCGTCCTCTCGAAGCATGTCCAAGACCGTGTCCGAGACGTCCAGCTTCTTCTCCAGTAATAACCTGCCTGGCTAGAGTGAGGAACACGGCCGGGAAGAAGGAGTGCTACTAAATATAGTGGTCAAATTCATGGATTCATTCATCTCTGTATGAACACGTCATCTCTGTATAATCTTTGTTAAAGTGATGACTTGGCCAAAAGTATAATTTTATAGGTTTTTCTCACTTTACCTCAAACACAGGTGATCGGCTTTGACGTGTTTGGTGTCTGGTATGTCCTTTCTGACACTGTATGTCATAGTATTACCTTTAAAAATGGACAAAATTGGATAAAAGTGGCTGATAGTACATGTAGCTATCTGTGATGCTACAGATCTAAGCAGAGTACAGTGCTGCACACCTGAATACGTCTCAGCTGATGGACCACTTTTGAGGTAATGAGGAAAACTTGTGTATAGTGTCATTTTAAGGACCACTTTGAGAAGTGTGTGAATGTGTGTGTGTGTGTGTGTGTGTGTGTGGTGTAAAGCTGACTGGTCTTCTCCAGAGACCAGTGTCCTTTCCCACTCTCTGAACGCCTTATACAGACCCATCAGAGGAAATTGCCACTATTTCTGCACCCTGGTCACAGTCCAGCCATCAAATGGCTGACCACAGGAGGCCCACCGGTACCTGACGTGACTAGAATCCTTGATGGAAGGACACAGCGCTGTAGGGCCACAGATGGGAGGTGTGGTCTAGCCCAACAGAACTGGCAACAGTGCATTACAGTTTACATTTACTCGCATGTGACATTGAGGAATGTGTATCAGATACGATCACTACACATACAGCCTCTCTCCTGTGTGTGTGTGTGTGTGTGTGTGTGTGTGGTTTATAACAGCATATCATTCAGTTATATTACATTATAGAATCAGCTCCTAGCATCATATCCATCACACCAGCTCTTTACACCCAATCACTTCGCTCAGATCTTATCGAGAACCAAACGGTATCGCAGGATTCTGATCCTAGATCAGCAGCTTAACTCTGAGCTTGTTTACACTTAACCACTAGCTTCAGTTTAAGCTGATCCCTAGGTGTTCCTATCTGATCCCAAGATGTATTAGAGATGGATTGTATCTGATGGCTCAGATGTTTCAAGAGGTGGTTGGAGAGACGTGGGAGATGCTGCTGAGCCAAGTCAGAAATAGACCAAAGCCTCACAGACAGTCTGATACTTAAGGCTTCGGCGATCTATACGGTTTGAGAACTTGTGGACCACAGAAATCCCAGAAAAAAAAACATTATTGCTCAAATGTTGCTCTTTTATGGCTCAGGAGACTTAAAGAGAGTGAGACAGAAGCAAGATATGAAGGTTTAAAGGTTATAATAGTCATTCGTCGTTAAAGGCGGCTAATCCAGGTCCAAAAAGTAAAAATCCATCCCAGGATATTGCTCCAACTTCATGTGTGTCTCTGCTGCAGCATATCTGCACCGGAAGCAACAAAGCAGATGAAACAAAATCCTGGGGCAGATTTTTACTTTTTGGACCTGGATAACCCACCTCTGTTTGTCATCATCACTACTAGCTGTCCTGTCCTAGCAGACTCTCTTTCATGAGTGAAATTATGATTTAGTACATTATATGCATATTAAAATGTTCATTTGTATAAACTACATAGACTCTGGAAGACAATGACATGGAATTATATAGACGTGGATCTACAGAGACATGTTTATAAGCCCAGGTGTGGATCGAATGGGAACAGAGATGTATGAAATGGAAAGTATAAACAGACTTTGGAGTATATTAATGTCTGGCACGGACTAGCAACCTGCAGGGCATTATGACTGTCTGAATCCGTGCCAATGGCACTGTTGGTAGAAAGCTGAACCTCCTCTTCCATTGGCATGGAATCAGCATAGAAAACGGAAAGGAAGGACGAATCTGTCAGTGATGAAGTGTTTGAATGCCGAGTGGGGTTCAGGTGCCAAACTGCCATCAGGAGCTCAGGAGCTCTAATATCTTGTCCGTGAAGGAGCCGGACTAATAGCTTAGACTCGTTTTGTTTTTGTTTGTTTTGTTTTTTGGCAGTAGCTGTCTTGTTTGTTGTTCTGCACCCCTCCCCAAAATCACCGCCCATTCTCAGAGCACATATTCACACTGTATCATCCTTGCGAGCCAAGGCTGGTGCAAATTTAGCTCAGGAGTCATCCAGGCCCTCCCACCGCTATGCAGAGGAGGAGATCATGGGGAGACTGTTTGGTTATGCTTGAGGGGGGCAGTGAAAGATAAAAAGTGACCAGTGGGCTGTTTAAAGAGAGCAGCACCTGTCGCTTCAGATTACACTCTGAGCTACGTGACAGTGGTGTCAGGTTTTGTAGCTGGTTGAAATCGTGCTGTGTTTAAAACGGGATCACACTGTTCTGGACCACCAGAGGCATGCTGGCACACTGGACCCTGTCCACACATAACGAGCGTGTCATGAGTTAAGCATTCTGCCTCCCAAATATGTGTTTACGCAAATTTAGGATCAAAGTTTTATCAACTTTGTTGTATTAAAGTGGCCACGAAAGCTTCAAAACGGTCCCTTCACTCCACAGGCCATATATAGATGCTGCAGAAACAGCCCATTTAGAATTCCCTGTTTTTGTGATGTCACAATGCTATATCAATGTGCCTGTAAGGGTTTAGCCCCGCCCCTTTCACACTGAACTATTTCTGCCTGGACTACTTTTTGAATGTACAACACAGGGCAGCCAATCAGTGCACAGATCATTCACACACACCAGTCTTAAAGGCACAGTAATAAAAAACAGTAATAATTTAAGACTAAGAGAGGTTGGAAAAGTCATTCAGTAGTGGTTCATTTTGTGCTGTTTAAACCGCTGACCACTAGATGGCAGTGTTGTAATCTGTCTTCAGCCATTAGACTCTTCCACTTCAACATAAACGAGTGGCATAAGAAACCTAGCTGACTAGTAACGTTACCAAAAACAAAATCGCAATATATCTCCTTGCTTGCAGTATCATAATCACAATATATCACAATATATGGAATCGTAACGTCTGTATATGTACAATATTACCAGGTTATTGTCAATACACAGCCCTAATAAATAGATGACAGTGTAGTAGTTATCATTTATTAAGACTAGCAATATGTTTATATATATATATATATATACATATACATATACAGTACCAGTAAAAAGTTTGGACACACCTTCTCATTCACTGTTTTTCATTTTTTCACACACTGTAGTCATCCAGACTGTGAGTGAACACATAATGAATCATGTAGTAAACTTAAAAGTGATAAACAAACCAAAACATGTTTTAGATTTTACTTCAAAGTAAACA
>BRDA01041662.1:0-20697 GCA_036984385.1 Crenuchus spilurus
ATATATTATATAAATACACCAAAGCTGAACTACAAAGCAGTATATTGAAATTATACTGTTGAAGTATATATATATTGTGCAATGCGTCAAGGGACATAGGGGTTTTGTGAATACACTCAAATAGGAGATGTTAGTGCATAAACAACCTTGTTCAACTTTAGGGAAATAAGTCCTAAAGCACAGATCCACCATTTGCCTACTTCAAATGAAGCCTTGTACAAAATATGTACTAAATGTAAACAGATGTACTGAAGCCTAAGCTGTCAAGTTAGGGGGGCACCAAAACTGAGCTGAATATCTGATGCAGCAGCATTTGTGAATTTTTATCATAATCCTGAAGAAAAAAAATTATAAATACAAGCATGCATTGTTATGTAATGTACATGTGATTCTTTGCACAATTGTGTAGTTAAGAAAGAATTCTCTTATAACTATTGTAATAATTCAATATTATCCCTTTAAAATCCAAGTCTTATTACATCCTAAAGCTTATGAATTACATGAAACCCAGTCTAGGATATTAATAAGATACAGGGGTGAGGAACAATATTCTGGACCTGCTGACAGCTCCAGGACATTTAAGGGTTAAACTGCTGAAGCACAGATGAAAATTTTGCTGGATGTCCTCCCATTTCACAAACCATTAAATGATGAGAGACTTTCTTTGACGCAGAAGTCAGTATTTATCTTGAAGTTCTCTCCGGCCAATTTTAGCCTCATTTCTCTCTGTGTGAAGGCAGACGGCTTTGTGTCCTCGTGGGTCTCAGTAAATGATCGGAGACTTGACGGAGACCTTGAGGAGTAGTCGGGGGACAAGGAGAGAGGAACAGGTGAAAAATGGCCCTGTCCACACACACTCAATCCTGCCTGCGCACCGTCCACCTCCGAGCATAAATACACACAGCACTGTCTGAGACCTGCAGGCAACCTTCAGCACCAAATCTCACACACACTGTGAAAAACTGCCACATAATCTTGCAGTCACTTACAGGCAGCTGGCTGCTTAGAAGTTGGTCTATTTGAGTGAGTTAGCTGCTATTTTTTACAGAGTGTCCAAAAAAACAGAGAGGAAGGAATAAGGCAAGGAACCCAAAAGAGAAATGACTGTTAATTTCTCCATTCCCCCTCTCTCTACTCCTGGCTCACTCGTTTTGCAGCCATATGGCCTGGCTCGTATATTTGAGTGTTTGAGCGCAAAGACAGTAAAATCAACAGCTGCTCCAACTGAAAACAGAGCAAAAAAATCAAGACACAGGCAGCCATGCTCTGAGCCGAGGAGATGCCAGAGTCATTCAATCTAAACTCCTAGAGCTGTTTGTACAGTGCAGATGCCAACCTTGAAGTCTTTTTACCTTAATAGTTCCCTTTCCTAGTCATATTAAGCATGATTCAAATTCCATCATTTAAAAGACACTTTTTCTGTCTGATTTTCAGGCAAAATGATGCTTGAGCAGGCATGGAAAAGGAATTTAAGCAATAATATAATGTTTAGCCTAATATCAACCAATATAATCATGTTTCACTCCCCACAACGACCACCCGTCCCCCCATCAGTGATGAAAAATATTCTCAAATATGTAAATGTGTTTCACAGTATGGAAGAAAAATGTGTTCGGATTTCTGGATGCATGGCGAGTTTAAATCTAGGAAACAGGAAACAGCAGTAGTTGGAAGCATGAAGAAGACTGAAGGTGAGAGCAATTGTGTGAGTGTGGGGGTGGGTGAGAGAGAGAGAGAGAGAGAGAGAGAGAGAGAGAGAGAGAGAGGGAGGGAGAGGGGGGAGGAGGTGAACTTACATTGCTAGTCCAGCAATGACTTTATGGCTTTAAATAGTCTTTGTGTTTCTTGTATATGAACAAAAGTTGATGTTATATGTTGCTACACACAAGGTATAGGTTTTTCATGCTGGGTGAGATGACGCAGGCTAGCCTGTGCACATAGGCCTGGACCAGCGGCTCATTGTTGTCATGGAGATTTCCATCCTCGCACACACACACACACACACACACACAAACCTGCTGCTGTGTCCCACCCACAAACATACTTCCACTATGTTCTAATCAAACCAAGAAATAAGACCGACAGTGCACAGACACATACAAGGCCATTGTACTTAAAGTTATTTATAAGTTTTGAAGCATTGATTTTTAACACTTTTACTGCACTGAATATGAAGGTTTAAGACTCTTTCTGAGTCATTCCGTCTTCATCCACTCTAAACTGCAGCAGGAGCAGCATACCTCAACTTTCAATATATGTCAATGTAAAAAGAGTTCATTTCAAGTCATTTTGGAGCATTTCCACTGAAGATTTGGTACTATAAAGTATTTTCATCAGAACTATTTGCCTCCTAGTGGTTGTAATACACAGTGTTACAGTGGCGTGAGGTGCAGTGCGAGTGCTCTTGTTGGTGACTGAGGTTGAAGGTTCGAGCCCTACCTCAGCCAGTGCATTCAGCACTTTGCACTCTTCCATTTAGTTGTTGGTGTAGTGTAATGGTGTCACAGCTGACTTCCACGTGGCAGACAATCATACAACAATACAGAAATAAGGCCCATTGGACAAGACTCCTAATACTAAATTTGACTATAAATCTAACATGTTTAAGTCTGAATAAGAGCATCTGCCCAAGATCAGTACTAACTAAATCTACCACAGCAATATAAAAGTCACATTTCACAGAGTTTATGTACATTTTTGGTTGAAAAGAGTCAATTAACATAGAAATACATTGTAGTTATTGCATTTTGCATTAGTACAAGACTTTACAAGTAGCCTCTATGTCTATTGGATGAGTTGTAACATTTGACTTTAAGCTACTTTTACATTATGTTTGTTTTTTTTTTGCAGAAAGCAGATGTTGGATATTATATTGCCATTTGTAGCAAATATGTGAAGCTTTCTTGAATAAAAATATGTTTAAAAATTGCAAATGATATAATATTTTACTATATTTTATTCTATTTTACCATATATTTTGTAATAGGTAATATGGGCATCTGTGTGCTTAGATTGCAGCAATATAATACTGAAATTAACTGACATTTAATGTGCTACACACCCACAGAATGCCACAGAGATTGTTTAACACCGCACATATATAGCTCACCTACCATGTTAACCATTTGTGCATGTGTGTGTGTGTGTGTGTGTGTGTGTGTGTGTGTGTGTGTGTGTGTGTGTGTTTGGTAATTACCTGGAGAGTGTTCTCCTGTGTGGCTCCTCTCTCTCATGTAGAGGCTGCTAATTAAAAAATAATTAAGAGGTTGAAAAAAAAAATCAAACAATGTTTGTGAGTAAGTGCAGCATGCTGGGGGTGGGTGTAATTATGGGATGGACTTGAGAGGGTCATGTCATCACCACGGTTACCTCTCATCATCAAATTACTCCTGATCGTTATCGGCAATGTGGCGATCATAATCAAAGAAAACCAAGAGAGATGGACTTGTGTTTGAAGGGTCGTCTCCAGGGGACCACCAATTACATACAATTACACAGAGAGAGTGAGAGAGGAAAGGGGGAGGGGGTGGGCATATTAATTCCTGTACACTCACTCCAACCCATACTTGCACAGATGCAGTCGCCGTAGTTACCAGTCTATTCTGGGATGTAAAGGCAGCTGACTTCACATGTATCTCTGTTCTCATCTGCGGTGTAGCTACACAAGGGCCTGTGTGTAGGTGGCAAGGCGAGAGAGTCTGAAGTCTGAATCACTGCTGATGATTTGGAGCTTATACAGTGAAATCAAACTGAGCAGCACAGAGGAAGCGTGAAGAGGAAGGGGGAGTAGATACTGTATACACAGCAGGTTTGGCCTATGTTCACTTAATTGTTCATTTCTTTTTTGCTCAGACCTGACCTCCCTGCCTTCACACATATGTCTTAAAGTCACTCATCCACCCATCCATTATCTTATCCACTTAATCCTGCTTAAAGTGACCCATATCTGTCATTAGTGAAAGCTGACCTGAATAGACCTGCAGGCATAAATGTGCAGTGATGACAGTGGTGACAGTGGAACCATTCACATTACAGTTTCTCACATTCATGACTTAATATCTCCTAACAGTCAGAACGTTTCTCATGAGATATCATCTCGGTTATGAAGTAGTATCTCAAAATTAGATTTAATCTTATTAAATCATGGTTACATCATAGTTGTATCTTGTTATTATGAAACAACGACATAAGTCTCAGTTATGAGAAACTCTTATTATTAGATAGAGGAAAGAGGAAATAATTAGACAGACAAATGAGATAAATAAATTAGACATTTATGGCATAAATGGTGACCACTTTATTTGGATAAACTGCATTTGGAATATTTTAGGTGCTTGCAATGATTTTACATTCAACTGTAACACTTTATTATAACTTTCATTAATAGCTAATTAACTAATGATTAATAACTGTGAACAAAACATTAGTTCATGAGAATTTCATTAACAAATGATTTACTAATGATTTAATAATGATTTGTTAACATTTGCAAAAATGAATACAATCATTAGTAACTACATTAACTGTTGTTTATAAACATTTGTTTATGTTCAAATTCTCATGAACTAACGATTTGTTCAGTTATTAATCATTAGTTAATGGCTTATTAATGAAAGTTATTATAAAGTGTTACCCATTCAACTAATTATCTATTCTAGCTGACTTGATTATCAACTTTTACTCTATCTTTACCCTAACCTCCAACTTTAACCTCGGCCCAAAACCTAAATCTAACTCTAACCTCTGTTAAGTACGATGTATTAATTGGAATATCTGTAGATAATTAGTAGATTATCTCTAGGCACTAAAGATGCCTATCCCAGTAAAGTGAGACCAGATTAAGTAACATAAGATCCTCCAAAATAATTTCCTGTTGATACTTAACAGTGTTAGGGTTAGGTTTAGGTTTTGGGCTGAGGTTCAAGTTGACTTTGATATACGGGATGCTCTTCCATAGTGACTTTTTCACCTGGCTGTGAAAAATCTGATTTGCATAACACTTTTATAATGACCATTGCCATAGAGAGCTCCCATTCATTGTAATATTTAATGAACATTTAGAAAATATCTGGTGTTATCTCTGCAAAGCCAGTTTCCAGAAAGGATTCAGAGGGAGAGAATGAGTAAGTGAGTGAGTGTGAGGCAGTGAAGGACAGCAAGATTAATGGCGTGAATCTGCATTTAAATTGTGGTTGTTACTTCATTATATGTGTCGCACGCTCCCAAGCTGCCCTTCGGAAAAGCAGCGTGGTCTCCTAGTGAATATATCAGTCCAGCACTGGGATGACCTCTGATGAAGAGACGGAAAAGGGAACGCTAATTAGCGGAAATATGATCACCTCAAGTCGGCAGGGGCACACACACACACGAGCATATAAGCTAGAGGCATGCTCTTTCTCATACATACAGAGTTGGGTAGAGTCATCTAAACCTATACTCCAGTAATTAAGTGTGTGTGTACTATTAAATAACGACTCAAGCAGAAGTAAAAGTAACTAAAGAAAACAATGTGTATAGGAATAAGAAGTAAAAGGACAAAAAAAGTTCCTCTAAAACAGTGATAGATTGTCTGAGGACAGACAGAACCTAACAGTGTAGGAACTAAAGTTTATTAGGTGATATTCATCACTTTTGAGGTATTTTTGTTGAGAAGCATGAGCAACAAAGCATAATGAAATTAAAAGCAGAAACAGAATTACAACCATAAATGTTAAGAAAGAATTAAAATAATTTTATCACAATTGTACTTGATTGGGAGGAGTGGTTGAATGAAAGAAAATCAGGAGAAATTATTAGTTTCACTTCAAGTGGCATGGGTGGGGAGGGGGGAATAATATATATCATGCCTTACACAAGAATATATTTTATTTAAATTTTTTATTTCTTTATCACATATCGGTTGCATTATTTGCCACAAAACAACAATCAACCATAAGTAGCTGCTCTTTAGTAGCAGATATTTTAGAGTTTATAAACTCCAGTATGGTGTATTATGGAATTCAGACTTATCTCAGTGCTTTTTGCCATTTTGGTTTAGTTTAGTTTTAATTTTTTAAGAAACACAGCCAGCCTTTTACTGTATATGGTTCCTTCCAGCCATGTCTGAATCTGAACTATGGTGGCTGCACATACTGAACCAAATATCCCACTTGAGACGAAAGATAGTCCACAATTTAACCTCCATATTTTGTTGCTGTGATATATTTACTACATGTTTACTGTTATTTTCCTAATTTTTCCCACTTGGTCTTTTGGTGCCTGCAAGGTCCCACCTGTAAATAAGAATTTAACAATGAATGTTTTCTTTAGAGCATGATTTGTTAAATATAAAAAAGGAAAATGAATATAGATAGAATTAAAATATTGATAACAAAAATGCGATGTAACAAAAATGATTAAAAGGGGATGAAATAGAGGCATGGCATTTTTACAAGGAAGGTAATTTGTGTCACTTTTTCACTAGGTGGATGGCATCCCCTCACATAAAAGTAAAAGATAAAAGTATGATGAAATGCTAAGAAAAGCCAAAATTCATCAATACAGTTTTGCTTACAAACACAAACATTTAATTAATATTTCTCTCTCTCTCTCTCTCTCTCTCTCTCTCTGTCTCTCTCTCTCTGTCTCTATCTCTCTCTCCCTCTCTCTCTCTCAAGAAGCAGGTTGAAATGTAATGAGGAGCCCAAAATTACAAAAAGTCAATGCTGCATACAAGGGTTGTTTTTTAGTCTTGTAAAATGCACTTTTTGGCCTGCTTTCAGAATGCTAATGTAATTCATATGATTAAAAACTTTAATCAGGAACTACCACCACTGCCCTGGACTCTGAGGTTGCTCAGAAAAATATAAAACTTGTACATTTTTGTCTTGCAGTGTTACTCAAAAGTGCAGTGAAACCTGATTGGAGTGTAAAAGTACAGGACATTTCCATGTAATTTTAAAGCTCTTCAGCAATTACGAAGGTGCAGTCTTGCTGTTTATACTTTCATAATGCAATGTTAGCCTGTTGACTACATCTCTGTAATGTGCTTACACAGTATGAGCAAGTTTCCTGTACTTATGAATTCTCAAACTAGACTGAGATGATTTTACACAAAGAATCAAAAAGTTCAGAATACCGTCAAAGTCCAAAAAAAACAAATGTCACCAAAATGGTAACTTTTACAGGGGAGGGCAGAAATGTTCTTCACTGTCACAGCAAGTTGATGTCAAGAGATTTTATTAAAAGAGTATTTCTACTGGTCCAATCATCATCAAAGTTGAATGCAATATAAAATGTTTCCCAACAATTTGAAGTCCATAATTCTGCAGCGAGAAAGATTATTCACAAGTACAAAACCTTCACAACAGTTGACAATCTTCCCAGGAGTGGATGTCCCAGCAAATTTAGCTCAAGGCCAGACTGTGCAATGCTCACAGAAACTGCAGTACAATTAGATCGAGGCTGAACAATTATGGCGTGTTCAGAAGGATTGCCAGGAAAAAGCCTCTTCTTTCTATTGAGGACATGGCAACATGGCTTAAGTTGGCAAAGATGCATCTGAACAAACCACAAGTCTACTAGAACATATCCTTTGGACAGATGAGACCAAAGTGGAGATGTTTGGCTATAATGAGCAGCACCATGTTTGGCAAAAACCAAACACATCATATCACCACAAACACCTCATACCAGCTGTCAAGCTGTGTGCTGGAGGGGTAATGATTTGGGCTTGTTTTGCAGCCACATGACCTGGGCACCTTGCAGTTATTGACTTAACCATGAACTCCTCTGTATAATATACAGAAAACTTCAAGTGCTTCAATTACTTCAGGTTATAGCTGCTAAAGATGCTTCTACAGATCTAAGACCTGCTAAACATCAGGTTATTTTTTATTTTATATTTATGTATATATTTTTTCCTGATACATTCAAGAGGGTGTACTTTGATATTCATATTTTCACATGTGCAGCAAACACTGTCACATGGCATTTATGACAACTCACGTTGAGTTTGCTCCAAAACAGGAGTGGTCATAATATTCTGGTATGACCATGTATGAATCATGGGCTGTCTGTGTTCGAGATGATCTAAGGATATATGAACATTTTTGGAAATTTGCGTAGTTGTCCTTTCATTTAAAGGCTTCCAACAAGTGTGGACTCTAACACAGCACATCAAAACCTTACTATTAATCACCCTTCATTAATTATAGAATAAATAATTACATCTCAAAGTATAGCGCAAATGGTGTGATTAAAGCAGGCTAATTAATGGATTAATTGGTTTTATGTTAATTTGATTTTCTGTGGGGCAGAATGAATCTGCAGAGAATCGTTTGGGGTTTAAAGAAGAACCTGATGGCTAGGTCAGTTTGATGACATGCTAATTTAAAATGATATCATGCTCTCATCTTACACCTGCAGCTTATTTTCAGGCTTCCATTTCAGTGCAATATCACCTGAATGCCTTCCCTCACTGCAGTCTAATTAGATGAGATTTGTTACTTCCAAACCCCATTTGTAGTTTCTGCCTAAACAAAGATGAAAATATGAGACATTGGAGAACAGGGCTGTCATTCAGACAGGTTTTCTGCCCATGTGGTGTCCAAACCAATCAGATGATACCCAATTTCACTGTGAAATTGCATTGGACCCAGATGTCACTGCAGACCACGGGATTATGGAAATCAAGAAATGTTCTTGCACTTGTTATGTAAACATTTTTCTATTCTTGGGAACCTGCTTAAATGTATTTCGAAATAATATATGTTAATTTATTGTAACCTAAATAATGTGGTAAGACAACACAAAGAATCAAAGAAATCAATAAGCAATTGTAATAAATAATGTTAAATGAACCATTAAGTAAATGTAAGCTTTTCTGCTAATAGTATGATACACATGCATCGTTAGCCTGTAGGTTAGACCTATCCCTCATTACCTGCTACATCACTCTCTTTCTATCTTTCTCTCTATCTGTCTTTCTCTCCTAACACATGCACACACACACAAATAAAATCATGCACAATGCATCGTTTATTGCTCTTACTAAACACATTAATTGACAGGCAAGGGTCTAATTGTCCCGAGTTAGTGAGGAGGAACATGGCAGGAGGCATGACGAATCAACTGTCACTCAAAACCCCACTTACACTGATTGTTCCAGAAGCCTGGCTGGTCACAATCAGTAAGCGCAGTAATGCCCATTTAACATTCAAATAATGCCCATCTAATAGCTGTCTATATTCTAGTTCAAAAGGCACATTTATCATGTCTGTTAAGCCCAGAGAATAGGCCAGCCAAATGAAGGGTTTGTCATTTGAATAGCAGCCATCATATTAAGAGTAATGAAGTGGAGCAAGTCTCTGTTCATTGCTCGAATATCAAGAATTGCCATACAAATGAGTTTGCGATGCGTATATAATGGAAGCTTGACAATTTCTAAAAAAAAAAAAAAAGAAAGAAAGAAAACAGGCCCAACTACAGCTTATTGAGTTGAAAACCCTTATGTATAAAGTGACAGGAAATGCTTAAATACCATATTAAGAAACTTTTATAGTTTCCGGCCATTACAAATCAATTTGTCAACTGCTGAAATAAACCAATCACAGACTTCATTCTGCCTGGCAGTTAAATCATCCTGGATCAAATGCAAGAATTCAAATGTTAAAAGAGGCAACTCTAAAAGCTATGACTTCATAGTAGAGTTCTCTCAAAAATCTCATTCAGCGACACAGCAACCCAACACAGCTCTTTGAGGCACGCATGAATATTGTAGGAGTGTGTTCATTCTGTTGCATAAGGCTTCAGCCTTAACCTGTTAAATGGAATTTAGCTATGCTTGAATTGGAAAACATGTGATGTCACCAAGAACAGCGAGGTATGATATCATGTCTGGGTTGGTTTTGTATAACTGAAAGGGAAATGAGGTCACTGCTTCTGGAGCAAAGAAGTGAGGTAAATGCATTTTCAGCACAAAGATGAGGTCATACACTACAGATGATACTGACATTCTTTTCAGGCAGGGATGCTGATATCATAATGCCTGATGGGGGTTTATGATGCTACTGTGTCAGTTGGCCAGTGATGTAACTCATACATCCAAAAGTCTGACATCTGCTCATTCAAATTTCTTCAGAAATCAAGGGCTGCAACAACAGCGTCTACTCTTCTGGGAAGGCTTTGCACTAGATGTTGGAACACGGCTGTGTAGATTTGATTGCATTCAGCTGCAAGAACACGTGAGGTTGGATACTGATGTTGGATGATTAGTTCAGGATCACAAACTCTCCAACTCATCCCAGAAGCACTGGCTGGAGTTCTAACACTCCAGAGAACCCAGCTCTTCTGCCTCACGCAGCCCAGTGCAGGGGTCTTTATACCCCTCTAAATGACAGTTGCCATTGGACATGGTGACCTTAAGGTCACGTGTGACTGCTCCAGAGTATCCCATTCTACTGGTAATGTTTTTATGAGGACATTTTACAAGCTGCATGCATGCAATTGAACATCTGCTCAATTGCACACCCAATGTCAGCAATGGGTGCACTAATTAGAAGAGTTGTCTGTATATGTGTACTACTTGGACTTAGAAGGTCTGATGATGGGAATGTTGAGGATATTATTACAGTGGTCTCTCCAGACACCGAGAGCAATGTTTCAACACAGTGGAAGGGCTGAATACCTCGATCTGTTTAATCTTTGCTTCCATCAGAAGCTTGCTACCAAATTCCTTTCAAAAGCTTTGAACCCCTGAGACACCAACTAGCCCACATCTCAAAAGGCTATCCTTCACACCTCGCTGCTCTCTCCTGCTGCTGCTCTTTCTTTACCTCTCCCTCCTTTCTTCCCTCACTCATGTCATTCCTGTCTGCACGGTCAGGGGATGTGTCCCAGAAATTGTGCCAGGAGGCCTGCCCTCTCTCTTTCTTATCTCTCCTCTCCTGTCCCTCAGAGCAGTTCTAGGTGGACGCCTCTAAAATAACTCCCCATTGAAGGGCATTCTTCTGCATGTCTACAAAAGTGACTGACCTCCTGAACCTCCTTGCCTTGTTAATATCGTTGAGCAGGTGAAATGATTGTGGACTTCCTTTTAATGAGATTAATATAGAAATTAAATTAGCTTTGGATTTCAAATAACTCAGTACAGGCCCTGAGGGAGTGAAGAGATCATAGGCTTATCCAGTGATGAACGCCTAACCTTTAGCATCTCCTTCAGACTCCTGAGAATCAACAATGACCTCTGGCATATATTAGCCCCTCAAAGAAGGATAAGAACAGAGTAGCCTTAAACCATGAAGCATCCTCACATGCTTTTGTTGTTTTCTTCTTTAACCATTGCTGACAGCCATTAGAGGTTCTAAATATGACCCTGGAAAGAGGTGGAGACCTCATTAAGGCAAAGTCTTCTGGGATATCCGAGTCATTAAATCAGCACTTTTGTTCTTGCCAAACAATTAAGCCCTCATCCCATAAGGTGCATCGCTACAGGTCTTATAAGCATGAATTTAAAAGGAAAATACTAAAAAGACTAAGTGTCAGTCCTCATAATGCCATCAGTAGTGCAGAGAGCGCACACAGCCTATAGAGACAGATGGTTATTTAGCGCCTTTTATTAGGGATTTATGAGCAAATTAAAGATTCTCTTTTCTGTTTACTCTGTAAGAATCCATAAAATAATCTCTGCGACGTTTTTTTTCAAGTTGTTGACTGAACCAGACGGCTGAAGTATTAAAAGTTTAAACACAAAACATCAGATTAATTCAATTCAAAAAAATTTAGAGTCTCCTCACAGGCTCATCCACCAAGATATTGCTCCAAATATACTACACTTAACGGAGGTAATTAAATGCTGAAATAGAATACTAATGACACCTGCTGAGTGCATCAAGTTGCAATAATGAGAAAAGTTGAAGCTCAGAATAAAAGACAGCTTCACATTAAAATGTTACGCAAACTCCTTTACTTACTACTCGATTCAAGCACGAGCCACTTTATAACAACAATGACGAATTTAGTGGTAGTTGGATTTACACTGCGCAAGCTAACGTCAATGCAATAAGAGATACAGTGGCTAAACATTTGCTATCATTGTGCCAAGTGGCCTCCCTGGGGGCCCACTTCAACCCTGCACTCAGTGCCAAAATGTCTGATCCTGTAGTCTTAGTTAATATAATATTCTGGACGAAGCTGGGGCATGTCAGAATGCATTAGCTAGGCCATGAATCTCTTCATGTGGAGACAAGATCAGAAAGCCTGTGGGACCTGACCTCACAGGTCTCTAATGATGGCTGCACATAGCCTACAGATGACCTCTGACCTCAACTTTTTACTTTTCATCTCAACTAGAACCACTCAGGAGCATTAGAGCAAACACATCAGACACAGGAGAGCACATTACAGTCAGGAGAAAGAACACACACCTGAGCACATTCACACATATGTGTTCAGACTCAGACTAGAATGTGGCTTTCAATTAGGAAAAGTTCTCGTTTTGCTTGCCAAAGCTGAAATAACTGCCCTTCTAAACTTTAAATCTCTCTCTCATAGTCCAGAGGCCACAGAATGGGTTACAGCGTCTGGATGCACTTTTCATTGTGGTCCATCATGGGTCACCATATTCTGAGTCCAAAATAAGACACATCATCTAATCTTTCCCATCCTTTCTTTTTACTGCTCTCGCAAGACATGTTTCATTAGACAAAGTTCATTTCTAAACAATGACAGACATTTTTAACAAACCTCTAATCAGAGTCAACAACTGGTAATTACATTTATTCTATTCATTTATCTGTGGTGCAGCTTCTTGAACAGCCATGCAGTGTTCTCATAAAGGTTAATTTAGAGATGAAGATTAATGTGTGTATGTGTGTGTGGCGTGAATATGAGAGCACAGTCCCAGAAAGGTCATCAGTTGGCTCATAGCTTCATAATGAATTATAGAGCATACAAAACAATGGCTCATCCCTCAAACTAACAGTAGTCTAGCTGTGTGGCATTCTGCTGGTTTAACACGCAAAAGAGTCTACATAGATTTGTGTGCCAGGGCCTAACCGGTGTATGTTCTGACATTCTGTGCCACGATGGCTTTGCATATCTTCACATGATGAGATAGCAACAATTAATCTAGCTTTCCACCCTGGCAAAAACGGTATTATGTATGTTGTATTAGCCTAGGATGGTTCAATCTGCCACTTAGGGATAGATCACAACGTGAAAGTCAATGTTCATATCATTCACCTCCTCCTCAAGAGCGAGTGCACTGATTACACTGAAGTGCCCATAAACAACCACTCTCCACTCAATTATATAAATGTAATACGTTATTCATACGGAGGCACAAAGCTTTAGCAAAGCACATGTATTAGTGATAATCTTAGCGGCTAAGAGTCAGGAACATTCGGGAACCTGTGACTGACAGATAAAGAATAATTCATTAAGTAAATAAAAAATCAAATAAAAATTAAATAAAATAGAACGGTGCATATGAAAATAATTCCCTCCCCCTCCCTCCCTCCCTCAATCATTTATGTAACAAGCTGAATGAACACAGGGAATCTAGTTCATTCTCTTCTGCCCTATTTCTCTCTTTCTCTCTCTCTCTCTCTCTCTCTCCTCATCAATAATGCAGCAGGTGCCGAGGCTGCCTAGAGCAGAAAAAAAGGGAAAAAACACAGGAGAAGTTATAAGCTTGCCTCAATCCTCTCTCTGCTCTTTTATATAAGCGTCTCAGGATCCTTTCGCCATTCGCCACCGTTGTCATGTGAACTGGCACCAAAAATGCCTGGCAATACTAACGGCTAACTCAGGAAGCAACCATCACCTCCTTTTGGGGCTCTTCCTGGTTTTATCTTTACCTGAAATCTAAAAAAACCTGCTGTGAAGACAGAAGGGAGGCTTTCTTGAAGCCTCTGGAAGCAAATGCATGACTCATTGACAGAAATAATATAAAACAGTAGCACATTTTGGCTGGTTATACTAATGTAATGGGAAACATAAAGCAATGCGGCTTTTTTATTTAATTCCATTTTGGAAGGTTGAGGTGGTGAGAGATAATCAAAAAAATGATGTAGTTTAATCAAAGACAAAACTTGACAGAGAAGGTAGGGGTGTATATATAGAGAGAGATGAGAGCATGTAGAAAGAGAGATGGGAGGGGGAGGGATAGAGAAAGAGAGAGAGAGATGAAGGGAGAGGTAGGCTAATGATGAAGCATATTGTCGCCAAGCCTGCTTTCTCTCTAGCCGAGCAGCTCTGTGAAGTGCACGTTATGAGACGCTCTCACTCTTGTGGGTCGGCACTGTTATTTTGGGACATTAAATCATCACTTTTGTTCTATAAATTGACGCCCCAAATGAGATCTGGGGACAGAAATGCTAAAACATTGAACATTTAATGCCCCCGTTCAGCTGGTGCTGAATATTCATGCAGCTTTTGTAGCTTAGTTAACTCAGTAAACATCACGCAAATGACTCATGACAAAATTCAACTCAGGCCAAAACTCAAGTATGTACAGGAGAGCAGTATCTTGCCAGTGGTATTATGAATAGCAGAAAAGCAGCATCCACAAAAATTTTAATCTTTGAGGAGCAAAGATGGGCAGAAGATCTCCAGTTTGTCAACAAATGTATGAGGAAAATAATGAAGATTTAAAAAACAATGTTGCTCAAAGAAAGATTGGAAGTGATTTGCATATTTCTCTCTCTACGGTGCATAATGTCATTAAACAATTCAAGGAATCTGGAGGAATTTCAGTATGTAACAGGCAAGTTCTCAAGGCTAAACTGAACAATCATGTTTTCTGATCCCTTAGATTGCACTGTATCAAGAACTGTTATTCATCAAAAGCTGATATCACCACATGGGCAAATGCTTACTTTGGCAAACATTTGTCAAGCACTACAATACAAAATTACATTCACAAATGCCAGGTAAATCTGTATTGTGCCAAAAAGAAGCCCCATGTTGACCATATTCAGAGCAGATCAACTTCTCTGAACTCGGAGGCATCTGGGATGGACCATCAAACAGTGAAAACATGTACTGTGGTCAGACAAATCAGTATTACAGATCTTTTTTGGAAGAAATTGAGGCATCAGCAAGTCCAAAAGCCAGGGTCTAACATGCTATGGGGTTTTGTCGGTGCACTTCTGAAAAGTACACTGAGATTTTAGAGCAACATATGCTGCCTTCAAAGCGACATCTTTCCAGGAATGTTCATGCATTTTTCAACAAGACAATTCAAAACCACATGCTGCACACATTACTAACTTTTTTTTTGGGGGGGGGGATTGAACCGTATGAAATATTTACACTCTCTTTATATGTCGAGACAAAACTAGCCTGACTGTGGCCAGTCAAATATATCATCTCCCAATTTATCTTTTAATTCAGGTTAAACTGAGGCTGTGTTTTGGCACATGAACTTGCCATTGCCTTGTAGTAAGTGTGGGCCACAACTAGTACATCAGTTGTGTGCTATCAGAGTGCTGCTCCAAATAAACACAACTTAAGGGTACAAAAGTAAGAAATGCTTCACACAAAATCTTCCTCATTATGAATTATTATGAGCATTAACCCAGCTCAAAGTACATTTAACTTGAGTAAATGTAGTTACTACCAACCCCTGCATCTTTTCACATACTTATCATTTTAATTACAAACTATGAGCAGGTCCCCATCTCCAGTATGGATCAGCACACACCTAAATGCCTTGAGCAGTATAAAGTAGGTCAGATCAATTACTGTACTCCTTTATTTCATCTTCATTGTGGATTCCATAGATCTGTGCTTCTGATGCTCTTTTGTTCATATATTTTAGAGCTTTGTTCTGTGAGGTTCATTATAAGCATGGGGGTTAATTATGGGAGCTGGTCTGAGTGGCCTAGATCATTTGGTTTTCTGCAACGTGCCTGTCCTGCAATCCTGCAGGCCTGAGAGAGGAAGGGAATAAAATGAAGCTTATTTATGCCCCAGACTGCAGCAGAGGCAAAAGAGAGGACTGTTATTGATAGTCTTTGCTTAGCCAAATGAAAGTTAAAGGGCATGTGTGTGTGTGTGTGTGTGTGTGTGTGTGTGTGTGTGTGTGTGTGTGTGTGTGTGTGTGTGTGTAAGGGTGGTTGTATGGGTGCATATGCAACTATGTCAGATGCACATTAAAGCACATTATGGTTCCATTACAGAGCTTTGTAAACAGCGACACAGATCATTATGATAAATCAATTCTATGCAAACAAGATGGACTACAATAAGAGAGACACTTGATTTCTATCTCTAATAGATGCAACCACACACACAATTCGACCTCTGTGCAGTGATTTATTACCATTTCAAAAGAAAAAAAGAAATGTGAAGAAATAAACAAACATATATACAAATAGGCAATTTCCATATAGATCTGAATATATACATTAGTAATGACTCAGATCAGTAGATCAGTATGTTCTAAAGCACTACTCTTTAAGTATAGCTGTTATGAATGCACTCCTCTGTATAATCTATCAGTGCTATGCTTAAACTGCAGCGTGTCTCTGAGGGGGCCAGCAGTGTGTCAGGATGACAAATGCAGACTTTTACTACTCATCAAGTAACGTTAATGCTCTCCAAAAAGAGCTTAGAGACTGCTTCCCACTCTCTCTCTCTCTCTCTCTCTCTCTCTCTCTCTCTCTGGTATCCTTCTTGTTTTATATCTCTCTTGCTCTTTCTTTAATTCTCCAGTACTTAAATACACCAATTTCTTCATTCATTATCCAGTTATATGGATAATGTTCACCTGTGTTCTTATGGTATATATGTCGTTAAAAGCAGTCTTCATGCTTCATGGATCACAGGACGAAATACACGAAGAAAAGCACATGTAAATGAGTAGATATTTACAGGCAGTGATTTATTACCATTATTTGGTTTTATTGTGTTATGAAGGCATATTTCCATGGAGATTGTAAAATATTGTGTGAATTAATGAGAAACTATAGCACATAGAGACTAAATGTATCCATTCATTCATTGTTCAATCCAAAATCAATGGTTTTTAAAAAATCCTCCTTCTGTTGTAATAACTGTCTCTACTGTCCAGTGAAGGCTTACGATTAGATTTTGGAGCATTGCTGTGAACATTTTATTGCATTCAGTGACAATAGCGTTAGTGAGATCAGACTGTTGGATTATCACCATCCCACCTCATCACCAACTCATCCCAAAAGTACTGGATGGAGCTCGTTCCAGAGAACACAGTTCCACTGCTCAGTGTTTGGGGGCTTTATACCCCTCTAGCCCACACCTGGCATTAGACATGGCACCAATAGGTTTGAGTTTATCTGCTCCAGAGAGTCCTATTGTATTAGCAGTATGGCTAGACAGGGACTAGACAAGCTGTGTGTGCACATTTTCACATCTGTGTCAGCAGTGGGTGCATATTAAATTAACTGAATGCATTCATTGGAAGGGATTTCCACAAATATTTGGACATATGGGTGTCGTAGCAGGGTAGGCTCATAATAACTGGTGTAAGATATTTTTTTTCTTACATTTGTCAACTTCCATTCATCACATTATGACAGATGGCGTTCATTGGAAGCCATTATAAACCTTTTTGTATTTATGTCAGCTGTTGTGACAAACTCATGTGCTGTAGCTTTATGAACAGAACGCTCCAATAAAGTGTTACCACATTTCTTTCTTGAAACGGAGATGCACCTATAGATATAGTCACACAGGTTATATCCATGTTGATGATATATTTACTCCATTACTATGGAGTATTACATATCCAGCCTACTAGTGAAGAGAATAAGAAATGGGGGATTGACTTCTGAATCAGAAAAAGTGATGCAGTATTGGCTGTGTATAGTCATCCGCCCCCTCTCTCTCTCACTCTCTCTCTGATGT
The DNA here is from genome assembly GCA_036984385.1 of Crenuchus spilurus. Lineage (NCBI taxonomy): Eukaryota > Metazoa > Chordata > Actinopteri > Characiformes > Crenuchidae > Crenuchus > Crenuchus spilurus. The sequence goes on from BRDA01041662.1 coordinate 17,869, forward strand.
TGGTGTTTTGTGTGATGCGTATGTGTGCGGATCTGTGTGTGTGTGTGTGTGTGTGTGCATCTCTAGTAGAACAGCATGGAGGAAAAGTGGGTCACATACAGCTCCTGTGCCTCGAGACTAAGACCAGAGTGGTTACGTGTGCATGCATACGCACATCAACACACCCGTGCGCATACACACGCAAGCACCTACTTCATCACACTGACAAAAAAAAAAACACAAAAAAAAACACAAAAACACCCAACACAGATTTCTGACATAATCCTCAAAAGAGAACAGACATTTCATGGTTTCAAACAGAGAAACATGGAAGCGTTCCCACTGAGAATTAATGCTCTACAGCAGCAAGATGAAGCAGTTTCCTCTGAGTTAACTCGATCTTCCTTATCATATCTGTAGCTGAGAGAAGGCTGATGTATTCCTCTCTTCAGAGAGACCTCCTCAGATTCAGGACGCTCCACTATTCAACACTGAACTATATGAAATGTAATCATAAAAAGAAAAATATATATTAAACCAAATAAGGCCAGATACGGCACATATTGTGCGTTGGGGTAGATAAAAGGCAGTTAATGATGCTCCAAGAGATCATCTTCTCTACACAGAGCAACACTGAAAGGTGTCATAGGTAATCTTTCAAAAATTACAAAAAATGTTATTTTCAATATTGTGAGGTATTTATGTGAGATATTAACAGTGATGTGTTGCTCAACAACAAAGGCTTGAGCTTTAAAAATACTTATTTTTTTAACAAGGTGGCAACGTACATTTACTTATTAAACAGAGAAGCAAGAAGCAAGCAAGCTATTGACTTGTTACAGCGTGAATTAGTTTGACAGGTAAGTCTTTTCAATGTTGTTTCAACTACAAACGCTGAAAAAAAACATTTGAAAATGTCTGGAGAAAAAAGGACAATGTGACAAAGAGGCCAATCAATGTTCTTTAATCAGAGTTCACCCAGCACATTTTTGTTTTCCCAGAACATTTATTGATGTCACATTCCTTAAAGTTGTTTCTTAATGTTGTCAGAATGTCCCCCCCACCCCCAATATATATAGACACCAGAATTTTCCATATACAAATTTCCATGTACATACAGCCACTTTATGATTAAGATAAAATCCACAAAATACTGTAGCTCCAGATACTCTTCTCTGACAAAATTATGACAGTAAGGTTTAGTACAGCTGTTTATTCCCAGCTGGAAGTTTATCTATATTTTGCACAAGATGTCATGGGACTTAGGAATATTGTGGATACACTAGAATAAAATGTATTAATCCAGAAACAACCTACATAAACCTTTTTAACTAGAGTTTGTTTTTGAAAAAAACCTTGCCTTGCAAAAAATGTTGTATAAGCTTCTGATGGAGAGTAAACAGCTGTACTGTCAGAAACAGACTCCATGAGGGTGGTATGAGATTTTGAGTACGATTCCAAATCCAGAACTCCAAGGGGTAATAATTTTGATTTACATTAATCATTTTTATGTTATTTTGTTCTCAATGCATTCCACTATGTAATAAATAAAGATTTTCAACTGGAATATTTTATTCACTGAGATCTAGGATGTGTTATTTCAGTGTTCCCTTTATTTTTTAGAGCATTGTATATTGATAGATAGATATATATATATATATATATAGTATATAGATGTAAATATACTGTGTGTGTGTGTGTATATATATATATATATATATATATACTTAGAAATCATGGAGGGGTCTGAATTTTTCATCTTAAGTGCATGTCCACTGTGAGAGACATAATCTAAAAGAAAAAATCCGGAAATCACAATGTATGATTTTTAAAATAATTTATTTGTGTGTTACTGCTGTTTAAAACTGTTTACATCAGCATGGTCTGCATGTTAGAGGGACCAGCGGGCCTCAATGCGGTTCACTGATGAAAGTCGATTCATGCTAAGCAGAAATGATGGCTGCCAATGATGTGAAGGAGACACTATGCATCAGTCACTGTTGTCATCAGACGGGAATTTGGTGGTGGTGATGTTAGTGTGTCTAGTCAATACAGAACTGTCCTACACTTTGTGAATGGTACAGTGACAAGCCCAAACTACTCTAATAACATAATTAATCCAGTCATTGTGCCTCTGCATGAACAACACAGGCCTAATTTCATCTTCATGGACAACAATGCTCCAGCTCATCAAGGTCGCATCATTAGGGAACAGCTGCTTGAGACTGGGTACCTCAAATGGAGTGGTCTGCACTTTCTCCAGACCTGAATCTCATAGAAAACCTATGGGATCAGCAGAGTTGCCCTGTCGTTGTCAAGCTGTAACTGACGCTCAAGGGCACATGACACATTATTGAGATATTTATATTTTTTGTTGAGGTTTACCCATCACTGATGTTGGCTTTTCTTTTAATAAACAGTTGGACTTCTCCTGAGATCGCTACCTTGCCATGGTGGAGAAGCTTGAGAGAACTTTTGAATCTAAGAGCGATACCATCTGGAGCTATGCCCTGGTAGGGCCACCCTTGATGGTAAGGTCAAAGAGGAGGTTCCAGACAAAGAGCAATCACACTCCGCATCCAACGGGACCTGGAACTGTGGGCTGCAGCACGGTTCTTACAACTTTAAGTGTTATGTTGCTTTACTGCTAATAACACTGGATGTTGATTTTTCATGATGAGGTGTATGCTAGGTGCAACTTAGCACAACATCGAGTCGACTGCAGGGCTGACAAGAGATTGGGATGCTTAGTCAGTCTATTTATCCCACAGAGCACAAATGAAGTCGAAAACTAAGAATGCCATACTGGCTCGGACGTCACCCAGGATAAAAAGGTCTGCGGTACCCACT
>BRDA01041689.1:0-32991 GCA_036984385.1 Crenuchus spilurus
TGCATTCAGTTTTTATTCACAATTTGATTAGTGTCCCAACTTTTTTGGAATCCGGTTTGTACTAACCAGACCCAAACCTGCTTGTGCAGGTTATCCAGTCCAAATCTGGGTGTTTCCATGTCCTGCCAATGTTTGCATGACTTTCCGTTTCGGGGTCCATGGTTTCCTTCCACAGTCCTTAAACATGGAGGTCAGGTGAACTGGGTAAATTGTCCTGGTGCATGTTCGCAGTGATGGATTGGCACCCTGTCCTAGGATAATGTAATGCCCTGCCCTGCACCAGGTAAAGGATAGGATAAAGGATTTTTACAATTATTTCATATTATTTTCCAGTCTGTGTAAATGTCATTAGCGTCTACCCAATAGATGATGAAGGCCTGGTTGAGTCTACCTCATGCAACATCAATGGTTTACATAACCATTGTGAGAGACCAACCAGCATTACCAGCATTTAAAGAAATCAAATTAGCTAATTAGTATAAATATTGTCATTAGTTTCTTTGCCACCATCTTAGTGTCAAAATGTCATTAGTGTCTACCCAGAAAGTTCGGTAAAGCCTCGCATACTAGCACAACCAGTATTTAGGAACAACAAATAAAAGTTTTCTTTGATTTAGAGCTATTTTATATGAATTTCCAGTGTTTTCATGTGTAAATGTCATTAGTGTCTACCCAGAAAGCCTATGTGAGTCTTCTCTAGACAATGTCAATGGACTACATAACCAGCATTATGAGAGAGCAACCAGCATTATCCACTTGTAGAGACAGCAATAAACATTTTCTTTGATATTATATCACATTTTTCATTATTTTAGATTCTCTGCTGCTGCCTTAGTGTGGAAATGTCATTAGTGTCTACCCAACAGATGACGAAACCCTATGTGAGTCGTTTTCAGGCAATGTCAGTGAGCTTGCCTAACCAGTATTATGAGAGAGCATCACTGGACAATGATGTCCAAATGTAATAAGTGCAGTAAGAGATTCCCTGATCTATTGTTATAAAAGGCCATGCACAGTGTAGAATTGGAAACATAAGTAGATTTTTTCAGGTTTCACTGGCTGGTTGTATACAAAGCAGAGGGGCTCAATGCATTTTTCAGTCACTTAGCTACCACTAATGTAGCTTTCTTTGGGTTTTTGCAGTTGTATTCCTCATTGCAAGGAAAACTGGCCAAGCTCTGAAATCACTCAGCATCAGCATGAAATGCTCTTTTAACATTTACTTTTTGTGCCAACCCTTGGGGGTCTAATTACCTATGTTGTTTTTTTTTATTTCTCCCTCTTACAGTCCAAGAAAATAGGTAGCTGCTAACATAGCTTTGCCAAAAAATGGTTGCAAGGCCAGACTAATGTATTTCTCACTTCAGACTCTTTCTCGCTTCTTTTCCACTTTCATATTCCAGAGAGAATCTTCCCACTCTTCTCCCTTTGCCTCCAAGTCTGTTTTCACTCACAGGATTTGCTGTTGTTCACATCAATTTAGGCATGTCTTGATCAAAACAGACAGTAAAGTTCAATATTTGATCTAACCACTATCAAAACAGCAGGATTTGTGCAGCCAATGGAAAACATGTAACCTTATTCACCAAGAACTTTTAGTAAAAAATCATATTACAGTGCTCTTATTACACAGTTAATAACAATGTAATTACAGTTTATTAGATGCTTAATAAAGAGCAGCTCCATAGTTCAGAGTATGATAATAATACCTCTTATATAATTCAGTTCCCTGGCAGGGCGTGACTGAAGTGCTCTTGTGCAAAGCACCAAAAACTCAACTGTTCCCCGGGTGTCATGGATAGGAAACCAAAAATTGGGCAGTTTCACGTAATACATTTGTGTAATTATGTAGTAAATTCAGTCTCTTCCTTGTTTCAGTGATTTATTTATTTATTTATTTTTATTTCTAGTATTTGCCCATTTTTCGCCTCCCAATGTAGTAATATCCATCCACTAGGGGGCTCTCCCCATCACTTTTGGACTGTCCCTGACTCTAGGAAGGTGAAGACAAGCACACGCCTCCTCTGATGCATGTGATGCGGGCACCGCCTCTTTTCTAAATACCGCTGATACACCTTCACTGGGGAGCCAACGCGCTCGGAGGAAAGCGCAGGATTCCCAGCTCTGAATGGACCAATCAGTAGACGCCTGAGCCAGCAGACATTGTAGTGTGAAAGTGATCCACTGAGTCTCTCAGGGCCTCGTTTCACTGATTTTGATCTCACAAGTGCAAATTTGGAGAACATTTCCGTTTTTAACATTAGAGAACAGATATTTATAACTTATTTGGTTAGCAATAAAGGATGCTTCTTAAAACTCAGAATACTGAGCAAGACCCCTAGTCTTCCTAGAATACTGACCAGTTGATCAGATCTGTTGTTGATTTGTGAAATGAAGTTACAAACGAATGCATATTTATATTCCGAATATTGTATTCTTGTAAAATTCATTAACAACACAATACTCGCTTCATGTATTGACAGAATGATGGACTGCTCCTGCATTACAGTAATCATTCACTTCATTAGCATCCTTTAGCTGCTCCGTTCTCCTCAGTTCAAAGCTGTAGGTCACAAGTTATCTTATCATAATCAGTTAAGAGTGGCTTTCAAGGTTTGACCCAACACAGCATCTGTAAATGAACATGTTCTTTAGCCAGCAAAGTGCGATTCTTTACAATATATGTACTGTATGTACAACGTGAGGCAGCCAAAATATCTTCTAAACCACATTAGCCAGTTGTACTCAAGTCATAATGACTTTTTCCAAAGGCCAAGGGACCCCTGGATGAACACTGTTATATAGAAGGTGACATGATCTGCCAAGGGACTGAGAAAAAACTTGTCAAAGTTATTGAAACACATATAATGGCTTAATGTATACGATCTATATGTCATACAGTAGCCTAGCCAATATGGTGAAGCTCCAAGATGAGGAATTTGGGACTAATATGCTGATGTTTTATAGTCAATTCTACTGCTAAGCTAATCCTACCATGAGTCCCCCTGATGAACTGGTACCAAGTGAAAAACCAAAACGTATGGCTAGAAATGCTGCAGATGAAGGATCGGTCAAATACAATCATCCCAGAAAAGACTAATTCTTCAAATTTTTGGTTCCGTGTAATGTATTTTTGTGTTGTTTTGTGTGTTTTTGTGTTGTGTTGACACGGGTATTAACATGGAAGAAATCCTCCAGAGACTCCGCCCACTTTCACAGTTTTGTTGCATCAGGCCCCCAGCACTTGCCTTCCAAAGTGAGCCACTGGAAGCAAGCTGCTTACTTTATTTCTGAGTGTTTGCGATCCAAAAAAGCCAATTCTGATGACTGTATGGCTCTGTACTCTTCTACAAAGATTGGACTTTATGGTGTTTGACCCTGGGGCAGCTGTGGCCTGGTGGTTTAAAAGCCCAGTCTTATGAGCAGAAGGTTGCCAATTTGTTCCCCTGGCAGGACATGACGGAAGGGCCCTTGAGCAAGGCACCTAACCCCCAATTGCTCCCTAGGCACTGTAGGCAGGGTTGCCCACCGCTTCAGGCACATGTACTCACAGCACCAAAGTGCTAAGAAATAATTATTAGCCTAGTAATATTTTTTTTTGAGAAGGTGTGTTTGAAAGCCAATTCAGACACCATATGCCAGATATTTGCACTACAGTGGTACCTTGAGATACGAGCAGACTAACATACAAATTTTTTAAGATATGAGCTGTGACTCGGTCCATATTTTTGTTCAAGATCTGAGCGAAATTTCAAGATACGAGTGGCTGCTGCTAGTTGCCACGTTGGCGCAAAGGTCCAGTATGGGCAGCACAACACCTGCATCTCATTCTTTCTCATGTGTTAGTGAGCTGGTGTTGTGAAAGTGTACCAAGAATGGGCTTCTTATACACTGAGTGTCTTGCAAAAGCATAACAGTGGTGCTCCAGGGGTCATTGATGCCAGAGGGGAACGACGACTACGGCGAGTGGCACAGAGCAATTGACGCACCACAGTCGACCAGCTCACCTCTATAATAAACACAGGAACAAGGAGTAAAGTGGTTATTCCCACTATTAGGTAGGTGTGCACAACGCAGATGCTTCAGGGTTTGGTTTAGTTGCCATAGCATGCTGGTATGTACAGTATAAGTATCAGCGTCTGTAAATGCTGATGTCTTTGAGCAATTCACTGAACCTAAGACACACACGCCTACACACTGTTTGACTTGGGTGTGCAGTACGATATCTCTTGTAGAACTTTGACATTATGTGGTGCTTTTTAAACTTCTTGTGTTTTCACAAATTTTGTTTCTGTTCTTTAAAAAACACTTCTACAGGAACCAAACATCATGCCAAAGAACTCTTTCTGGCATGTTTTTATTAGAGCATTTATCACCCCACCACAAACACTCACAAAACAGTACTGATGACCTATGAGGTTTTGTAATATTCAAAAAATCTGATAGAAGTTTTGCTGCTGTTCTTTGTTGGACATGTCTGGACTATTTAGGTGACTGTTGAGTTCTAGTGTAAGCAATCTTGGCTTTGCATTGCAAGTTCTAAAGACACTGGACTCGAACATGTCTTTACTGATCAACTAAGCTCACACTGCAAAAGTATAAGTCACCTTGTGAGAGCAGAAGTTAATGATTAGGAAAAAGGAGGGATTGCATTTGGGTGCCAAAGGATAGAGTGTGAAGGAAGTAGCTGAATTTGCAGGTGTATAGAAGCGTACGGACATACACGTCTACTAGCAGTTGCTAAAATTCCAGTCTACATGAAATTCTCCTCAGAATTTTGGCCTACAGCACATAAGGCCAAAGGCCTCTTGCATGTCACTCATCTGCATATGTTGATGGTCAGCAGTTCCCTGTGGAGTGTTCTTGCAGAAATGGGTTGTGAAGGCCCTGCATTGACTTCAAAGGTAATTCTTACGTGGCAGTGAAGCGATTCCCATTCACAAGGCCTTTTCATTCTGATCCTGTGATCCCCATATGACTGTACCACTGTAGCACCCATCTAGCATCCAGCTAACTACTTAGCAACTTCATAGCAACCACCTGAGATACCATAGCAACCACATAGCTACACCCTGCCAACCGCTAAGCAAACGCATGGCAACAGCTTGAAATACCATAGCAGTCACTGTACAACCCATCTTGCATCCATTTAACAACACCTTAACATCCAGCTAGCAACTACTTTGCAACTTAATAGCAATCTCCTCAGACACCATAGCAACCACATTGCAACACCCTGGTAACCGCTAAGCAACAGCATGGCAACAGCCTGAAATACAATAGCAGTCACTGTAGAACCCATTTAGCACCCATTTAACAACACCTTAGCATCCAGCTAGCAACTACTTAGCGACTTCATAGCAACCAACTGATATACCATAGCATCCACATAGCAACACCCTGGCAACCGCTGAGCAACAGCATGGCAACAGCCTGAAATACCATAGCAGTCACTATAGCACCCATCTTGCATCCATTTAACAACACCTTAGCATCCAGCTAGCAACTACTTTGCAACTTAATTGCAATAACCTGAGATACCATAGCAACTACATACCAACACCCTGGCAACCGCTAAGCAACAGCATGGCAACAGCCTGAAATACAATAGCAGTCATTATAGAACCCATTTAGCATCCATTTAACAACACCTTAGCATCCAGCTAGCAACTACTTAGCGACTTCATAGCAACCAACTGATACACCATAGCATCCACATAGCAACACCCTGGCAACCGCTATGCAACAGCATGGCAACAGCCTGAAATACCATAGCAGTCACTGTAGAACCCATCTTGCATCCATTTAACAACACCTTAGCATCCAGCTAGCAACTATTTTGCAACTTAATAGCAATCACCTAAGATACCATAGCAACTACATACCAACACCCTGGCAACCGCTTAGCAACAGCATGGCAACAACCTGAAATACCATAGCAGTCACTATAGCACCCATCTAGCATCCATTTAACAACACCTTAGCATCCAGCTAGCAACTACTTTGCAACTTGATAGCAATCACCTGGGATACCATACCAACAATGTAGCAACCATCTAACAGCACCATAGGAAACACCTGGGACGGTCTATAAACACCATAGCAACAACCTGGATACCATACCAACCAGTTAGCTGCACCATAGCAGCCAGCTAGCAAAATCATTATTTACCACATAGCTATAGCCTGGCAACTGCCTAGAAGTGTGAACAGCTTTAGCTGAGTAACCATTCTGTGATTCCTGCGGGACACATTTTTCTAGTTGATTTTATTACTGAGTATAAATATTACTTTAACTAGGAGGCTAGAAAAAGGAATTTAATTTGGTTTTCTGTATATGTACATTTAGTTTAGTTTTCTGTATATGTATGGATGGTTAAAATGAAATTGTTCATACCCACCCCTTGTAGTGTGTCTCTGAGCCCCCCCCAACACGTCTCCCTTTCCTCCTGCATTTTAGTCCTGCAGTAATTACTGCACAGACGGCTTTACCTGGATTGATTTCCTTACATGTGTCTTATTACCCGGAGCCTGACACACAATAAACGCCATGTCAGACACGTTAACGATGCCGGGACTGATAACCCAGCTCACACACAGACACAGACACACACATATACATACACAAATACACACACACCTGCCTACCCTCACAGACACACACACACACACATACTTCTGCATTTACATTCAAACAGGGCTTGTGACAGAGTCTTAGCAACAGGCAGCTGACCTGCCCTCACTCTCAGAGCCCTGATCTCAGCGAGGAGCTTTACAATTGGAAATTATCCCACATTAGACCCTCAACACGGGGACAGGATCGAAAAGGATCGATATCTTACCCAGCACTATAAATCAGCCTCTCTCTCTCTCTCTCTCTTTCTCTCTCTCTCTCTCATATTTAAATGTTCTTGTAACAAATTAATTCCCACGTTTTCTGCTGATTGAATTAAGGTGCTGTCACAGCGCTCGGCCGCTGCAGGGTGGAGGTGGAGGGTGGGGTGGAGGGTGGAGGGGGTTAACTGGTGGTGAGGGGCTGTTGGGGGGGCGATTTGAGACAAATTGGCGGCGTGGACGCGGGGTAACAAGCGGCAGCGTTGAGTCCCTGATAATCTTCCCACTAATTCTCCATTACGGCGAAATGAAGCCATAAATCTTCCTGACAGCTGATCGATGTAAACATTGTTTCCCCCATGATTGCCAGTGCTCCCAGCGGAGGTACTGTCCGCACAATCCAGCAAAATTACTCCAGAGAGAGAGAGAGAGAGAGAGAGAGAGAGAGAGAGAAACTCGGAGACAGAGAGAGAGATGGAGACGGAAAGAGTGAAATACAGAGAGAAAGACAGAGAGTGAGATACAGAGAATAGAGAGAGATTGAGAGACACGAATAGAGCTAGAGACCAAGCAATAGAGAGAGGGGGAGATAGAGTGAGAGACAGGGAGAAAGAGACTCAGAGACAGAGAGCTGGAGACAGTGAGATAGAGTGAGAAATACAGAGAGTAAGACACAAAGGGTACAAGAGACAGAGCAATAGAGAGAGAGACACTGTAAGAGAGACACAAAAACAGAGCGATTGGGGGAGACAGAGAGACTCAGAGAGAGAGGTGGAGACAGAGAGAGACAATAAGAGAGAGAGACACACAAAGAGAGCTAGAGACAGAGCAACAGAGAGGGAGGATAGAAAGAGAAACAGTGAGAAAGAGACTAGATAGCGAGAGAAATAGTAAGAGAGACGAAAGAGACACAAAGAGAACTATAGACAGAGAAATAGAGGACGAGTGTGAGAAAAAGAGTGAGACAAAGAGAAGCTGGAGACTGAGAGAATGAGATATATAGAGTAAGAGAAAGACAGACTGTGAGAGAGAGAGAGAGAGAGAGAGAGAGAACCATTACTGTGCCTAGAATGGATTCTTAAAAAACATCAGTCCAACCTGCGACACACCCGGGATAATGAACAAACACTCACCATAGCCGTGGCCTAGTTCTGCCCCTGGTGAGAACAGAAGCCCCTCTCAAGGGGCTTTAGCTCATTACTAGTTTGCTAGACCAATCTCCCAAATTGAATATTTTAGGCCTGCAAACTCTTTGGCTTTATATAAAATATACAGGATCTGTATAAATAATACAATAAACAATAAACAGTAAACAATATACATACAGTGGCTTGCAAAAGTATTCAGACCCCTTGAACGTTTTCACATTTTGTCACCTTACAACCACAAACTTACATGTATTTTATTGAGATTTTAAGTGACAGACCAACACAAAGTAGCACATAATTGGTACTCGGTAGGTTTGCAGTTGTAGAAAACTTTTTCCATGTCTGGATGATGGACTGAACAGTGCTGCTCCTTGGGATGCTCAAAGCTTGGGATATGTTTTTATAACCTAACCCTGCTTTAAACTTCTCCACAGCTTTATCTCTGACCTGTCTGGTGAGGTCCTTGGTCTTCATGATGGTGTTTGTTCACTAGTGTTCTCTAACAAACCACTGAGGCCTTCACAGAACAGGTGTATTTATACTGAGACTAAACTACACACAGCTGGACTCTATTAACTCATTAAGTGACTTCTGAAGGTAATTGATTGCACTGGATTTTGTTTAGAGATATCAGAGTACAGGGGTTGAATACTTTTGCACGTCACACTTTTAAGATTTTTTATTATTTTTTGAAAACCATGTACCATTTTCATTCCACTTCATAATGATGTGGTACTTTGTGTTGGTCTGTCACTTAAAATCTCAATAAAATACATTTACATTTGTGGTTGTAAGGTGACAAAATGTGAAAACGTTTAAGGGGTGTGAATACTTTTGCAAGCCACTGTATATACAGTACCTCTTATACACAGACTGTACATGGACAAGTAATATAGACAATACAGAAACATACATACAGACGAAATTATATACGGTAGTGCAATATCACAGGTAACCACTCAAATGCATAAAGAAATAGCCCTGCTTGTGTTGTGATGTCAGGACCATATTCAAGTAACTGGAATTTGCTTAAAAATATGAGGATGAGTCAAAAATAGTTGGAACTTCAGTTATACTAAAACTTCTGTTGGCCACAATGTCTTAACATTTTCTGTACTAGGTCACTTTCTTCATAATAACTGCTTTGCAGGTTTGAACATCTTACAGTTGACTGCAGTGCAACAAAAATGGCCGCCCCACTTATGACTTTGCATGAAAGAGAAGAATGCAGTGATTTGTTACAGTGGTGTTGGGACATCTGCAAATGAAATTTGCAATAACACTCAAACCAAAATCAATACGGAAGGTGAATGTTTCTTAAAAATGAGAGTAAATAACAGACTATGGAATGGAAATATCCTCAATCGGCAAACAAGAAAACCTTCTAAAGTCAAGATTCACGTCTGATGAAGAGGTTAAGACAGGTGGCTCACAGCTCAGCCAAAAACATTTTTAATCAGTGTACTGAAAAGCAGTGAATATGTCAACAATATAATGTACTTGTCTTTTCTGAAAACAGATTAAAATCAATTCTACAGCCAGAGAGCAGATTATTTTTGACTCACCCTAGTACAGGATTAACTAAAGAAGCCTGATTACGAAGAAGAAGAGGACATTATGAGTACACAAGGTGAAAAGAGTGGCATTTGGCCTCTAGTGTGGTCCTACAATGTACACCGAGACACTGTTTTAGCTAAAAACAGTGGCGAGGGCCGAAGGCTAAGCTGTGGTAGCGTATTAAATTACTCTATCCTTTATCGAGTGTCGTTAATGTCCTGTAAACGAGAAATGGAAGTGCCCTGTGGCTTGGCCTGCGGCCTCTATCCGTGTGCACTTAATTCAAGAACAGATACTTTAAGTTGTGCTTCTCTAAGCCCAGTGGCCCCAACCAGACCCCAGCTACATTTCAGTTTACACTAGACTCATCCATTACTGCCCACTCATTCGCTCTGTTTCCTGCTCTCAAACACCACACGTTAGCGTCCACTCAATGGCTTGTGGACATCTTAATCTGCCTAGTGAATGCTTCTAAATGTGCATTGAATTTGGGGGAGCTGTATTGTTGAAAATGGGATTTTTATAAAAGTTCAACCACCCCTGTCCATACAAGTTAATTTATGGAAACGAATCCCTGGCATCTCTACGAAATGTTTTCCGCTGAGCAAGTCTATGAGATGGCCAGGACTGAAAAGGAGTTACTGATATACCTTAAATCCTGCAAGTTACCTTACTTTGGTCATGTGATGAGGCAACACATAAGAGCATTGATGGAAACATTAAAACATGGACTGGATTATCAGGTGCTTAGCCTGCTACAAACAACGGGAGACAGCAGGAATTGGAGAGAATTGACTCGTTCGTGCAGCCTACCATCGCAAAGAGATGACGACGTGTGACATGTCATGAAGCTGAAGAAGCCAGTGAAGACTATCATTCATTCATCTGGCCAATCACAGGCCTGTCTTTGAAGGAAGCGACTTGCTTTTCCATTGTAAGGTGCCTACTTCCCAACATTCAAAAATGCTGGTCCCGGTCTGGTTCCTCAGTGCTTGGCTTCGCTTCTGCTGTCTTCTTATCTGGCAGGCCTGACCAACACTAGATCCAGGCCCACGTCGAGGGCTACGCCAAAGACTTTCATTCTTGAACTGTTACCATTGAAACTGTACATTCTGACCGATGTCATTTTCCTGATTTTTAGTCTCAGAGTCTTCACGACAGAGCTGGCTTGTTTTTGTGATGTCACAAGAAACAGCACATATCCACCTATTCAACCTACAGCAGTTTAGCCCTTGGTTGGTCTTTTTGATACATTGTATACAGTTGGTTTGATTAGCGCACTAAAGAACTTTTCATGACGCACCTATTTTAGACTTTTGACAATCTGATTACACACAGTGGAATTTGACCTCAGCATTTAACCCATCTGTGCAGTGAAACACAAATACCCAAAGCAGTGGGCAGCCCTACCTATGGAGGTTAGGTGCCTTGCTCAAGGGCACTTCGTTCATGACCTTCCCAGGGATAGAACCGGCGACCTTCTGGTCACAGGACCAGATCCCTAACCACCACGCCACAGCCCGACATCACCAACATGCTCTGTTCTTCACTTTGATTGGTTTATAGAAGGGCGTACGACTGACATTGGCGTGTTGTCAATGCGGAAGTTGGCTAATTTAGCAGGAATCTTCAGGTTCACTTTGTTAGCATTTTATTGTTAATGTTAGCATACATTTGACACGTATACCAGCAGGTTCACATTTAGTTTTTTCAAGCTGACTTTTCACATCTTCACATATGAAACACTTAGTCTCCTCATGTGCTGATGTGGCTCGTTTTTGTTGTTGTTGTTGTTGTTTATTGAATGATAGCCTGCCTCAACTTCCTGTAATTTGGTCCAAACTATTCAAAAAAGCATGTTCACACTGCAAACTAATCAAATTGTTGGTCCCGTTGATCTGGATTGAGACCACTTCTTTTCGGTGACCAAATTCTAGTATTTTGGTCTGGACCATGGCACCTGCTGTTTTGAGGTGGACCAAATTGAAAAGTATGAAAGTCGGAACCAAACAAGGTAGATCTGAAAGCACTCTTAAAGGCACAAGTAATAAAAGTGTCCTTAATTGATGAAGTGATGAAGAAAGGTTGGGGAATGGTCATATAACATGAATTATGACCATTTTTGGGACATTTTTAAAATTGGTGTGCGCCACATTCCCCAACAATGTAGGATATGGAGCCTTTAACATTTAAAGTGTCATTTTCTGATCACTTCAGCTAAGAATTAACTTTCATTTGATCCCACCTCTATCCTACTGCTGTGACTTTTTAGTCATAATGATCAAAAGCAGATCTAATTTCTAATTTTCTTTTGTTTAACAAGAGCAAAGGGTTTTGAAAGACTGAGTTGTTGAAGCTGTTAACTGTCTGGTGATATTCTACAATGTTATTAAATCCTGCATGCAATTAGAGATAATGTGAGGCTCTTAAAGGGGAATCGGCAGTGCCCGAGAAAACTCCACTTAAAATTTTGACTGTAGGTTGTGATGCAAGTCCTTGAAAGATTTATTACAAATATGAGGTAAGGTTGTAGGGCAAGAGTGTTCCAAATGCTTTAATCTATGATATTTTGTTGTTTCACTCACCTCACAGTTGGTGTGCATTTAAAATATTATATTTTACACAATGTTTCACTTATTCCAGAGGTAATCAATCAGTTAAAGACAAGTTCAAATTTTAGTGATGGAGCTGCAAGGCTAACACTGCTATCATATGCTAGAAGTGAATAGTCACCTAAATAGCCTAAGTCTTGAAAAAAAAAAAATCAAAAATTCAAACAGGTCTTAATCTTGTCATTGTGGTTGAAGACACAGTATGAGTGACATAAAAACTAAAACTTCACTGTTACACAGTGACCTCTATTACTGGATAGGACGCTGCCTATTCGCTAGCATTGAGGCCGGCGCGACGTCATGGAGCCGCCATGTTGTGTGGAAGTGAAGCTTGTAAACAATGTCACATGACCAGCACTGCTGCCTTCTCAAAGCTCTAACTTCGCTAATAATTGTCCGATTTTCAAAATTTAAAGTTCTTTACAAAGAGGATAAAAAGCTCTTTAACATTAATCAAAGTATTAAAATGGTTGATGACATGTTAGGCTACTATCGGCTCTCGCATCTGCCGTAGCTGACATTTTCTCTAGACCTTACTGCTTGCATGACTTCTAATGGCTGTAAAATCGTTAATAATGATCCGATTTTCAAAATGTAAGTTATTTACAAAGAAGACAAAGAATTAAATTGTGTAATGCTGCTATCGCATGGCCATTGACATACATATAGCCATGTTTTCTTGCCTTGCTGATACTAGCTAGTGACCGATGGCTCTACACAAATTATCATTTTTTTCACCGTCGACTGTCTTAATCCAAAGTAAAGAACACGAAGACCTCCGTAAATAAAATGTAGAATGTAAATGTAGAAATATTCAATGCTATCATCCAAGTTAATTTAATGTTACAGTATTAAAATACTTGTAATAATACATTTTCATGTAAATCTTGTATTTTGTTGCTATAGTGTTAGCGTTCTAACTAAACACCACCAGTCTTTCAATGTTTAAGTTCATTTATTAACATTCATAAACAACATATGTCAATATATAATATGGACACTAAATATTTTCTATATATATATACATTTATAAATACATGTACATAAATCATTTTAAAATGAATACATACTTGTGGAATGTGATCCTCTGGTCTCTGCTGATAGAATTCCGATAAAGTAAAACAGTTAAAGGCAAAACTAAAGTAAAACAGTTAAAGGCAAAACATTGCAGCCCTTTCGTTGTTTGTGAACGCTGGCTTCCTTCAGAGCTTGCCCTGCTTCCACACAACATGGCGGCTCCTTGCTGGCGTGCTCAAAAGTCACGTGATTCCTATCCAGTAATAGAGGTCACTGCTGTTACATCACCATTAGCACTTTTCCACCAAAATAACTCTGGTTCTTGAACTGGTGCCGTTCGGGCTTATGAGAACCGCGGTGCTTTTTAGTGAACTAGCCCACTAGTTTTAGTTGAACCGAGGATACGTCACAGTGTACGTCATCAACAAAGCGGAATTATAAGCAAAGATGGCGGAGCGCATCGACTACTTACGAGCATTTGTGCTCTTGGTACAAATGTTTGTTTCACTTCACAAGTCAAATCTTGTCTTCCCTCGTCCAGCTCCACTGCGCGATAGCTCCTTTTGAGAATCTCTGTAGTCCTTTTTTAGCTTATTTAGCTTAATTATCACTCGCTCTCTTAGCCCGAGCTAAATCCTCCACCAGCTCGCTGTAGAGTTTCTCCTTTTTAATACTCCCCTCAAGTTTCTCCTGAAACTCCGGAGAACACCAAATAAATAACAAAAACTGAGTTTCTTCAATGGACCACTGTACGCTACGATTCGCCATCGTCTTGCATTGAGTGCGCAGGTGCATTTGGTTTGCACTGAAAAACCAAGTATTTTTTGGTTCCCGATGCGAACAAACGTTCCTGGTTCGGGGCGCTATTTTTGTTGGTGGAAATGCGCCGAACGGTTCAAAATTAGGTTCGTGTTCCGTGTTGGTGGAAAAGTGCTACATAAGAACTCAACACTCTTACTGTTTGTATGAACTTTTATAGCTTACTAGATGTCATACTGTAGTGGGTTTTCTGTTTTTGTTTTTGAGAATTAAGGAAAAAGCCCAAAAAGTTTTACACTACGATAGAAAACTTAGAATACCAAATTGTGAAAAAGGGTTTTTTGAATAAATGATGTATCAAGCTTCAAGTCTGATATGATGATGTACCATTTAATTGCTTTCATTCTAATACTGTATACACAGCAGTGAACTGTTATGCTGACACTAAATGTTTTGCCTACTACCCTACACCACACAAGTGGCCAGCTTATATAAAACAATGGTGATTCTCTTTTACCACGGTCACGCCATCTGCACTTCAAAAACGTTTGGTCAGACTATCTTCGCTAAGACTTTCAGTGCTCGTCTGATCCTGTATTATAGGAGCTCTGTCTGTAGAGTTTTAATGCATCGATAGCTCCACAGCCTAGATCTAATATAAAGAAGCCAAATTTGGACTCTAAACATGCCTTGTGTGATCGACTCTATCTGAGGTAAGTGGACAATTGTGTAAATTAGATTTGTTGCAGAACCATTTCTTAAATGCTTTCATTACGTAAATGGACGATTGCTTGTTCTGTTGTCTGTTTCAATAGAAAGTCCATAATAGCTTGCCAATAACATCAACCCTGCCTTACAAGAAAGATCTGAAGGTTGACTGTATGGGCAGCATTGGACCATAAGGCCTACTGTGGGAGTATATTTATGAGGGCCATCCAACCGACGCCTGAGGGGCATTCGTAAAGGACAAGGCGAAACCCTCTCTGAACAGACATCCTCTATTGGCTTTAAAGGTTACTGCTTTTTCAATTGGTCCCAGTCTGGCAGTGTCACTTGCATTATGACTTCATCACCCCGGGAGAGGAGGATGAGACGAAAGAAAAACAGTTGGCGGCCATCCATCAATGTCCGTCTCAAATTACCGCTCGACCAATCACCGTGCAGGATCAATAGGGAGCTGGTCAGGGCGGAGGGGAGGAGACTCTGGGTGGTGGCCAGTCTAGAGATGGAGGAATAACTGATCAATACACAAGGATGGATTTTGTCATTTTGAAAACCTGCTCTCAGACGTTAAGCACTTCTATATGGTACTTGAGGTGATGCCTGAGGTCTCCAGAGAGCCTGAGGAAGTTACCGAAATTACGCCTGACTGTGCTTTACAAAAGAAGTTGACAGAAAATAATTGTAAAACCATTCATTTATATTCCAAATACAAATTAAATGTTCAAGAATTGGCCAAACCTGATTGATTTTCCACTATTTAACTTAAAGCAAAAGTAGGCTCAAGTTTGTCCTATAAGATCTAGTGAATAGATCCCGATTATTGAGGCTTTTCTCAGACTAATGACTCTTTGATCACAGCCGGCGGGTTTATTGACAGCCGAAGTGGGCTGATTAATGTTGGTTTAAGCTCGCTGGGATAATACTTACACAAGGCTTATTAGAGACAGAAGCGGCAGTGACTGATACTTCAGCTTCGAGATGTCTTTTAAATCACACTCGGTAGCTTTTAAATGGCTGACCTCTGCCATTAGAGTGACCATTAGACCCAGATCCAGCAGACTGAGCACATGATGAGAGCTATTGATTTTGATATTTAACAGTAATAGACAAGTGTACCCTTACTGGCGTTGGGTTGGTTGGCAGTTTAAGACAGGTGGACAGACGTTTAAAGAGCTGGTGCAACCATGGACGTTGGTTTAATGTCTGTATTACAGCGCAAGGACGAAGTTAACCTTGCAGGCTGTTGGTGTATACGTCTATTATAGAGTAACAAGTGAGGACAAGCTACAAGTCATCACCCCAGTCGTCATATTTAGAGTTATGTTTCCAATCAACATAATGCCCTTTAAGATCTCATTTATAAAACATTATCAAGGGGTCAGAAGGCAACTGGAGATTGCATAAATGTATCCAATTAAACGTATGAATAATTTGCCTGAGGTCAAGTATTGATTTCCTCCTCCTCTCTGCAAGAGTGTTGGTGGGGTATAGATGAGTGCCCAGGGCCATGTAACAGTGATGCTACGCTAATCATGCAATCATCCCGCATCTTTCTTGTAGGAAACCGCTTGTGTGAATATTCTTTCCAGCGAGGCCTTGTGGGATACCATTTAAGTGATGCATGAGGGCCAACGAGACTGCGAAAATGGAGACCGGCATGGAGAACAGCGGACTCTTCAAGTGCAAGGTTTAGGAGATGTCTCCGAGTTTGGCTTGGTTAAGGGCCCGAGAGCAGCAACCTCTGTGAAGTGTAATATTGCCGATCAGAATATCTCAAATTGAAAACGAGACCTTCATGCCGACATGACTGTTTTTACATACAACTTCATTGCACCCGTTATTTCTTCATCCGCACTTTTCCATTCATATATTCCTGTCTTTTTTTGTGTTTGTTTGGTTTCTTTATTTCGTGGAGGAGAGGTGACATGTCCTGGGGCGTGTTATTATTTTTGAAAAATTCAACGATTTAAAGTGTAACATTTCCAGACTCCAAGGTCACAGCTGTGTAGCTTTCCTCCCCTCCCTCTCTTTTTTCTCTCTTTTCTCTCTCTCTCTCTCTCTCTCTTTCTTTGTCTCTCTCTCTCTCTCCCTCTCTCTCTTGCCCTCCCTACGAATCGATCGCTTCTAAAGAGCTCAAACGGAGCGCAAGGACTCTGGGGGCCTCCGGCAATGCGGTCGGAGGGAAAGCGCTGGTAGGGACGCAGGCGTAGAGAGAGAGAGAAAGCGCTCTCCCACTTTTCCAATCGGAAAGCCTGGCAGCCTGACCTCGGAGTTCAGGGCGAGCGGGCGGATTGGCGCCGGTACAGCAGTGCCGGGCCTGGAATTTAGCTGCCCGGGCTGGCGCAGTGCGCCTCGGCCTCTCCTTGTGCCTTCGCCAAGTGCCTGAACAAACAAACAAACAAAAAATACATGTTTTCTTCAGGTTTTGTCAAGGATGGATGTAAATTTGATTCGCTCTCCATTTATTAAGGCCTGATTACAGGATCAGCTGTGCTCTAACTAGTGCTTTCAAATGTTGACCATGCAGCGCTTGTTTTAAACATGAGGGCACTGAGCAGGTTAAAGGCCTGTCTCTCAGTAACCTCAGCGAATATGATGTGGTGCGTGGCCTCGCCGATACATAATGCAAGAGAAGACAGCAAACAAAGAGAGTTTAATAGGAAGTTAAGAGCGAGTGGCTGTTGAGCGAGGAGCTTTCAATAACTTGCAGCTCCACTTGTACTTCTGTTTAATGGAATGCTTCGCCCGGACATGCTAACACTGCTTGGATAAAGTTTCTATGAGCCACTTACAATGTACAGATTTGCATAATGCTAATTGCTAATCGACTATTATTAGCCTTGTTAACAGGGTTGGGCTAATGTGGTACAAAGTAAAGCGTTACAGTAATGTGATGACTTTTCTTGTAAATAAGTAATGTATTAATCACATTATAGTTGCTGACCTGTTGATGCTACTCATCATCTTAAAACAAATGAAATGTATAGTTATTGTTTATTGTGCATCATTTACACTCTGTCCATCAAACAGTGCACAGTGTGTAAACTCAACTGTAATCATGCTAATATTAAAAACTTATGAATAAACAAATCTTGAAAGTCCCAACATCGAGTTAGCATCTTATTCATATTTTCAAAAGTTTCCATTCCACCTTAAATAGCAGAGCCTCAATGTACCTACTGCAACATTTAAGGTGGAATGGGAAAAGTAAATAAGATGCTAACTTCGGCTTTGTGTTTAAAACTTTGTGTTATTTCAAATTGACTTTGAGCTGTTCATGTTTTAGCTGTTCATATGCCATTTTCAGTTCAGTTAGCATTAGCTGTTGTAGTTTATTCAGAGGATCTTGTCTTCTAAATAAAACCCACTGAGAGAGTGTCATTTTGGTACAGATTACTTTAGATTTTATAGAGTAGTGTAGAAGTAAGGAAATTAGATTACTGTCCCCAGAAAGTAATCTGTAATCCCATTACTGATTTGAAAAGTAATCCGTAATCCAATTACCGATTTGAAAAGTAATCTGTAATCCCATTACAGATTTGAAAAATAATCTGTAATCCTGTTACAGATTTGAAAAGTAATTAGTAATTTGTTGTGGATTACTTTTTTCAGTAAAGACCCAATATGTAGTGATAAATCACATAAAGAGTGAGCGAGAAATGCTGCAGTGAGAATTCTCAGGGAACAAGTGAAAATATGAGTCACAGTCACAGTGTCCTGGCTCTCTCTCTCTCTCTCTCTCTCTCTCTCTCTCTCTCTTACTCACTCTCTCTCTCTCTCTCTCTCGCTCTCTCTGACTTCCACCCCGATGTTCTACGTTCGTTGACGGCGACAGTCCTCGGCGCTCCAGCCCCACAGGGGGTCAGCCGTGTAAGGAACATAAAAGGCCAATTTAATTTAACGCGTCCGCAGCTCCCAAGTATTTTAATTCAGACAGCTGTGACGGAGGAGTTAATATTTTACTTGTCAGAAGCCAGGCCGGGGCCACTGAATCATAGTAATTCTCATTAAGAGGCTCTCCCCTAGCAGCGCCCTAATTCAAAATAATGAAAGTAAAGACTGAGAGAGATTCTAATGCTGGTTGAGGCCTATCTTTTAATATTCCCCCCTTGATGGATTAGGGAAGCGGGAAATTCATCTTGGATCATGGGGCCTAATTCAATAAGGGATCATTCCAGGAGTATTGCATTTTATAATAATGTCATTTAAAGTGTCGTCTTCCATTCTGACTGTCCCATATGTATGCTTATATAATGGTGCCGGAGGGATAAACTTTTACAGGGGGAATCGCACTTCCGCCCCCTCTCCTAATGCTCCGTCTTTTGTTCTTTCTCTCTCTCCTCCTCCTCTGTCTCTCTCGCTCTCTCTCGCCTCTGACCAAAGTTGCAGAGATTTTTGGTCTGCAGGCGCAGAATCAATTTCTCAGCGGAAATTTAAATAACTGAGGCAAATAGATTCTTCATATTAAGCTGATAGTACACATTAATATTTAACCAATTATTACAAATTAAGTGCTACGCTGAAACATTACTGTTGAATATGCAGGAGAGATGTTACTAAGCATTGACTGACTTGTCTGTTTTTAGAGGTAGAACAAAACAGGAGATCTCTATAATGTCTCAGTGGAGATCAGATTGAGATGCAAAGGAGAATCTCCTCCATTGGTCCTGGAGAAAAAGATCTCGGCTGTCTCACATTTATCTTTGGGTAATGCCTTATAACACAATTAGTTTTAGAATGTAACTGAACCTGTTCTTATAAATCAGTACATATAAAATACTTAAAGTCCTACAAGTACTTAAATGTAGATACGATACAGCAGAAGAAAAATATAGTGTGTTTTAAATGTAATTTATATATAATATAAAAAATAAATGTAATGTTTTAAATGTAATTTATAACTGGATGTGATTCGCTGATGCATTTTTACAGCAACAGCTGAGTTATTTCAGGTGACTATTGAGTTCTAGTGTTTGTTAGAAATGTCTCACAGCTCCAGCTGTAAACTAAAGAAGCCAAATTTGGGCTCCAAACAGGTCTTGACTGCACAACCTCGCTTTAGGTTTTGGGAAGACTGGTAGAAAGGGAAATACTTTGTTAAAGAATTGTTGAACGTCTTCATATTTTCATAGTTTTACACCTTACAAAGATGTATTCAAACAATCTGGAGTCCAACATTTTTAACAAATACTAGAAAACAATTAACTTACAGCTGTTACTGTAAAAATATGTGACGATCACATCTAGATGTTCATTGTTGTTCATAATTTAATCCATGAAGGTAACCTGTCATATTTTATATTCATTAGATGATGTTAAATAATGTTGATCATTATGGCTAATGAAAATCAAGAATCCAGAATCTCAAATTATTAATTTAATATTTAAAATTATATTTTAAATATGAATTTAAATAATATTTAAATTATAAAATGTATTTATTTAAATTATAAAATAAATTTAAATTAAATTAATAATTATTTTATTAGAATTTCATTTGGATTTTGACTAATTTACTATTCACAATATCAACATTAAATGACTTGAAATATGTTACTTTACATATACTGAATATATAACGCCAAATTAGAAAAAAGTTAGCACAGCATGGATTATGCAAATAATAAAACAATGCAGTGTTTCTTAATTTTATATTGACTTATATCTGTAGACAGCATGAATTCAAGATATTTTGTTTTGCTGGTCAACATAATTTAATTTGTTAGTACACATCCATTCCTGCATTTTAAGCTTGCAACACTTTCCATAAAAGCATTTACCACTTTGTAATGTTGCTATTCCTTCTCACGGCATTTAAAATACATTTTGTACTGATGATACCAAGTGATGAAATTGTTATTTTGTGTCATTCTTCTTAAGGTGTGCAACAGTACAGGGTTGATGTCACATGTTTCATTTCAAAATCTTTACTGTGGACAGGTCAGAACTGCAGGCAGGCCAGTCTAATATTCACAGTCATGCCTTTATAATGTGTGCAGCATGTGCTTTTGCATTGTCTTGTTGAAAAATGCATGGGTGTCTCTGGAAAAGATGTCAGCATATGTTGCTCTAAAATTTATTTGTACTTTTCAGAGTGTAAATGTTCTTTGCCAAGGGCCCTGACACAACCATATACCCTGGCTTTTGGACTTGTAGCTGTCTGAATAGTCCTTTTTATCTTAGATCTAGAGCACACTGTATCCATTGCTTCTAAATGATGGTCCATCCCCGATGCCTCTGAGCCCATATAAGTTACTATGGTTAACATAAGGCTTCTTCTTTGCACAGTAAAGTTTTAAGTGGCATTTGTGAATGTATGTCTGTATTGTAGTGCTTGACAAAGGTTTGCCAACTTAAGCATTTTTCCATATGGTTAAATCAGCTTTTGATGTATTATGGTTCTTGATGCAGAGCTGTCTGATCAGAGATTATGGGCTTGCACCCTTGCCCTTAAACTGAAATTCCTCCAGATTCCTTGAATCGTTTGATGATATCATGTGCTATAAATGGAGAAATATGCAAATCCATTCAATTCGGTCTTCGTTTTAAAACATTTCAATATTTTTTTCATGCATTTGTTGACAAACTGGAGATCCTCTGCCCATCTTTGCATCTTTTGTGGATACTAATCTTGTACCAAATAATTTTTTGAATTTAATTATGAATGCAAGTGATTTTTTTCGACAATATTCAAAGTTTAGTTCATGAGGCAAGACTTTTATTACTAATATTCTTCTTACTATTATTACAGCAATCCTAAATTGATTCCATGTGAAATCAGAATTCGGACCTGAATTGAATACCAGTGAATGTACTAAACTCAAACTAGAAGTGCTAGCACTCAGAACCTCTGCTTTCACATTCTTAAGAGCGTGTACCATCTTGACCTCAGACTCATGTGTCTTGGTGGGTCTTCTGTCCTTTCATAAGTGTGTCCACCATGAGTGTGTCTGTCAGACACGTAGGATGAGGTGTGACCTTTTAAAAGGGCTCCATGTACTCATTAAGATAAGAGCCAGCACTTCTCAGACCTCCTCCAAAACGACAAAGTACTCTCTCTCTTTCCCTCTTGCTTCCCCTCGTGTCGGCACTGCCTCGCCCAGCACTCATCCCACGACAGCATGACTCCCTTGTTTTCTTCTATCTTTCTTGCCTTATCGTGCTTGTCTTCTTTCGCCTGTCCCGACACTTGCATTCCACTGTCATTGACGTGAGGGCCTTACAGCCGTGCATAGTGTCGAGAAGTTGCTCAAGGTCTGTTCAAAGATCAGCCAACAGTGCAACTCAATGTGAGCCAAACTGATACTGATGCCTCACAGATGATAGTAATGCATACAGTGGAAGGTCTTTAGTATATTACAAATCAAATCATGCCACATTGTCAATACAGTGGTAACCCTTCTTACGAGCATCCCTACTAACGAGTATTCCAGGTAACGAGTCGAGATCTCTGAATATTTTTGTTCCAGGTAACGAATAAAATTCCAAGTAACGAGTAGCCTAAATTAGTTCAAGTATGCCAACCGCTAGGGGCGCGGCGGTCGTAGCATCCCCTAGATGCTAGCGTAGAAGAAGAGATCAGTCATTACCTTTGACCGCTGTCCAGTGAAAATGAAAGTGAAAGTGACACAAAGACAGCAAAAGGTAGTGAACAAGAAAGTTAGATTCATTTTACTTTTACTTTTAATATGATAAGTGTAACCATGCCATACACGTACGCCCGTCCTCCTGTCCTCCTTAGCTGCCAGCCTACACGAGCGTAGTCGTCGTCTCGTTTATGTTTAAAAAACCCATATAAACACATTATTTAGCATATTAAAGTATACTGTATATTGGCCGGCTGACACGGATTAATCAGTTTTACATGTATTCTTATGGGGAAAATGGATCCAGCTAACAAGCAAACCAGCTAACGAACAAACCAGCTAACGAGCTCGTAAATAGGGTTACCACTGTATAAGCACATAGCCAGCTAACAGCTTTTGGTTAGTAGAACGTTTTTTGAATGCTACAAATGTTACAAATTTGGTTCGTTCAATCTGTCCAGTATTCTAGTTGTTTCTAAAATGTTTTTTTTACATTCCAGTAACTTTGCTGCAACATTATAAGGACCTCACCTACAGTACATGAACTTACTGGCCACACCCACAAAGAAAACGCCTTTCAAAACCGTTTAGAAACATGACTTTCAAATGTCACCACAAACAATAAATAATAAATAATCAGCTTATATAGAAGAGATCAGTGATATGAAGACATGGCCGTCTCTTCCACTCAAATTAGCTGACATCGTGATATTCAGAACCAATAAAAACATCTTGCTGATGTTACTTCAAATGTTGCCATAATGTAAGTGTTTGTCTAACTGGGAAAGTTCTGTGAGAAACATTCTAAAAACATATTTTCAGAACATTCCAGGAACATTATTTCTACAATATAACAGGGTAACATTCTTGGAACCTTTTTAAACATTGCTAAATGTTCTTACATAAGGTACATAATGATGGTCCAGTACCTTTGTTTAGAGATGGCATGAAATCAAGAGGTAGCTTCCATTTATTCTGTATTCATTTTATATGAATAATTTTTTTTAAATATTCCTTTATTCCTTCTATATAGTTTGTAAGAATTAGCATATGCAAATCGACTAACACAGGGTGTATATAAAGGTTTGTATTCTCTTCGACTTTGTTCAATGCCAGTATGCATAAAGTTACCAACTGCATGTTTTTAACCTCTTCGAAGAGCACCACTGAGTCAGCATCATCATGCTTGGAGGAGAATGCTAACTGCTTGGCTGCTGCAAGTGTCCAGTAAATGTATGATGGTTATAAGAGTCGAGTATTTTCAGAAACTGTCTGATTTCAGATGTAGGTTGTGTCTGAGGTGGCACGCTTAGACAGTACATGCTACACTGGATCCGCACTGCTCGACTAGTAAAGCAGTAGACTTTTTCAGTAAGCTGGTGTGTAACACAGCCTTGAATGCTTTGTCTCTGCCATGTAATGATGTAAGGTAGCCCTGACTTTTCTACTCCTGACAATTTTTTCTAAGACTTC
Source organism: Crenuchus spilurus (assembly GCA_036984385.1). NCBI lineage: Eukaryota > Metazoa > Chordata > Actinopteri > Characiformes > Crenuchidae > Crenuchus > Crenuchus spilurus. The sequence continues at coordinate 23,710 of BRDA01041689.1, forward strand.
AGACCATTCGTTCTACTCTATCCATAAACAGTGTTCTTTACTACCGACTTGGGACATGCTTTATCACATGCCATCTTACCAACGTCCTTTGAACGTCCGATGTCACACCACCACAATAAAAGTCCCAATATTCATTAAAAGCTAACTAGCTAGCTAATGCTAACTTGTATTACCTCAGGCTACTCATAGTTGCTTTGTGCTGTACATAATATCATTTTTTTCTGATTGTAGGTGTTGTAACTGGTTGTACTGGTTGTGGTGGGTTATAGCTGTTTGTACTGGTTGTACTGATTGTACTGATTGCATCACAGTTACTGACATAATACAAATTAGCTTTCTTTAAGATACTAATCTGTCTTCAACAGAACTATATTAATTAAGTAATCCGGTTACAGTTTACAAGAAGCAATCAGTAATTTGTAATGGATTACTTTTTTCAGTAATGTTGTAGGTTAGCAAAGCTAACCCAGTTCTAAACTTAATAAGCAAAATGCTGATCAACAACATCTGGAGTGAAACAGTCCTTTTAAGTACCTAATCTATGGGCTCCCACCTCAGTTTCTTGCTCTTGATCTCAACAAATTAGGCACAAATTGTGTTTTATAGCAGATGAGTACCATGATAGCATTTAAATTATTTTGCAGAGGCAATATCGTAGACGGTGAGGTTAATCCGAGGTGTGGTGTTTGCTGATTGAAAACTTTACCTAATACTTGATTGACTTTAAATATAGTCTTTTTGATTGTCTCTGCTGAAATTTTATAAGGGGCAGCCATGGCCTGGTGGTTATGGACCCGGTCTGGTTGACCCCATAGAAGAACATAGCTGAAGTGCGACTGAGCTAGGCATCTAACCCCCAACTGCTCCCTAATAGGACTTGATAGAGCCTCTTGTTGCTTTGGGCCAGTGTGCTTACTTCCCCCTATGTGTTCACTAGTGTATGTTTCATTGCACGGATGGGTTAAATTAAATTTTGTGTGCAGAGACATTGGATTGTACACTAAAATATAATAAAAAAATAGCTAAAAATATCTCAAATTGCTAAGTCAGGCCAAGGGATGAAGACTAAAAACATCTACATTTTTTCTGGACCATTTGTGGCAGCACTGTAAAGTGTTCAACATAATGCATATTTACATTTTCTGTCCTGTATTATCATTTGAGCAAACTTTGCACTTTGAGTGGCCTCTTATGAAGCAGTGCTGCACTGAGAGTGTCTTAACCTCACTCGTACTGGATTCCTAAAGCTACTGAATAACTTCAGCCCACCATGATAAACTATGATTATCAGGCTTAGTCAAAGATGCATTGTTTTAATGTAGACTGGACCGTGTTGGTGTAAACATTGCCCGTACATTGGCGAGAAGGAAAAAAATGAGACCACTAGAGATATAGTCCAAGGCTATGAGCTAACATAGCCTACCAGATTGTTTATTTTATCATCCGTTTTCAAATGCAGTGACTATTTCTTCTTCTCTCTGACACACATACTCCTTTGCTAAAGCCCTGTGTGCATGTTGGACGCTAATGCACAGCTATTTAATTAGATGTTGCCAGATCGTTGAGCCAAGATGGTAATCCAATAGTGCGGTAAGGCCCTTGTTAAATCCTCTCTCTTCAAAACGCCCGCTTGCCCCTGACACCGGCCCAAGATGCATTTTCCCCGGCCGTCACGTTTCTTTTGTCCATCCTGCTTAGGCCTTGTGACATCAATTTACATTGGATTGCATTAAATCCACGTACGCACACGCGCACGCACAACCACCCAACCTCACACCGCCTATCAAATCTGACACCGGCCCCTCGCTATTATACATTCCAGAGTGCGTGGATCCTATAATCTCATAACCTATGAGAGTGTGTCTGTCATTTAAGCATTAATCAAGCCAACCGGGGGCTAGTAGCCTACTCCATGAGCTGGATTACCATAGTAATGCACCTGCCAATACTGCTAGGAGTAGGAGGACCCAAATCGATAAGTACATCTGAACACAATCACGGTAACCTAAAGGCTCCTCCGTACATTTTTTTCTACAATATAATCTCATCAACGTGTGACACTCGGCTCTGTTTGACTTTCCTCATAAGCCGACCTCGCACGGGCCTGTGTGTACTTAAGCCAAGCTTTGATAATGTTTCGCTCCCACTATAACTGTCGCTGGCAAGCCTGCCACAAAGGCATAAGCAAATGTTGTTTACAAACACTTATATGATTAATCTTATATGAAACCCAGACCAGCCATCACGCGGCGACCTCTTTTCAAACAGTTGGATCGGAACGATTGACCGCAGAATGGAAAAAATGAAGCAAGGAGCGTGGGTTCCTCTTCTGAGTTCCTGGAAAGTCCATGCAGGGTTCAGGCCGAGAAAAAAAGAACCGGCTAGGAGGGTCATTTTTGGAAACGTTCAGAGGAGCCGCTTTGCTTGGATACACGGACTTCCACATTTGGCCCGACGAAGCATTCTGTCAGTATCTTCTTACAACCTCAATCACTAGCACAGAGATTGTTCTTCTTGAGAACCGTGTAATTGGAGACACCTATTACACTGGAGATATTACATGACAAAGAACTCTGCCCAAAAAGCCATAGTCATGGTTCATTTTTCCATAAATAGATGGTGTGCAGATGTTCATGGTGCTTGAAGGCCATTTAGATAAGTGCTAGGATTGTTTCATTGTTGAACCATCACAGTGTGTAGTTTTTAATGCGATCTGATGCTAATAGAGTGAACACAAAATCTCGTCTTTCATTGTTGCCCCTAAATGGCTGATCATAATTAGGAAACAAAACAGCAGAAGTAATCTAATTTTACTGTGATACATTGGATTATTCTTAAACAGAGAGAGTATGCTCTTCTAGCATGTACACTCAGGCCTTAAATGTAAAATTATTATGTCTTCCTCTAAAGCCAAGCTATTCCTTATCTCCCACACTGCAACGCCAGCTGTGACGGAATGACAACAATAACAAATAAACATTCTGAGCCCATAAAAGATCTGTTGATCAGCACAGACTGCTTAAACAGGATGGCGAACAACAATCGTAAGGCTTTGTTTCACCTCATTCGCTTTTTTTAGGGGAGGGGGGTATGGGTATGGCTTTCTGTTGAGCATGTGAATGAAATGATTGACGTGCTGTCAGTTATTTTTGTTCATAATGAATTCTTAACTGGATTAAGTTAAAGTACATTTTCATCTGCTTCTAAAATCTAAAATGTCGAATCTACAACATAAGTAGTACACTATGCACTATGCTGTGCTACACCATACCATACTCCATACCCTATGACGCATCCTGCAATGTACCTTATGCCTTAATCTACACCATACCTCAAACTGTACCCTATGCCATACCCTATGACTTATCTTATGCTGTATTCTACACTGTGTCCTACACACTAAGTTACCCTACGCCATGCCCTGTCATACCCTGTGCCATACCATATGTTATTCCCAATGCCATACCCTAAGCTGTACCCTGTGCTGTACTCAATGCTGTACTCAATGCCATACCCTGTGCCAGGGACCCACATTTCCTCATGGTCATTAAGTCACGACCCACTTTTATAGAACACAACCCAAACAAATTTATTTTTGAAAAATAGCCTTGAGATTTCGGGGGAACATGACCGGCGGGGCTGGAACATAAATTAATATTATGAATTACATTACTATTATTAAACTAATAACTATTATTATTGTTACAATACATTTCTTACAAATTCTGATTTATATTTTACTTGTTACTATTAATAATATCTTAATAACTATTGTTATTAATAATAAAATTATACTTTTGCCTCTGAACATCATCACAGATTTAAAGAGAAGGGTAACGGGCAAACAAATGGTGGTTACCATGGCAACGAGTATGCCGCGCAAGTTAAACAACGAGTACGTCATCAGATAAGCTTTAATAACTTATTTATTTTTACAAACTGTCCGCGACCCACCCAGAACGTGTCAGTCATGACCCACCAGTTGAGAATCGCTGCCCTATGCTGTACCCTGCGCCCTACACTATGCCATAGGCTATGCCATACCCAATGTTGTACTCAATGTCTTAGTCAATTCCGTACCCCATGCCATACGCTATGCTGTACCATACATCATACAGTGTGCTGTACCCTATGCCATACTATGCCATATGCCATACACAATGCCAATGCACCACCTAAGAAAAGTAACCATGTGTTGACACAGAGCACAACTGTGATTGGCCCACTTGGTAGAATCCTACTGTCATTTTTAAACAATCTAAACATTTGTATGACCTCACACTACAAAGTCTGCCAGACGGCAGAACACTTATAATGAGAGATTTCCTCAAACACCAATTTGAATGTAATGGAATGTATGAAGTCAACACTGTGGCAGAGAAACTCCATCGCCAGCTAGTGTTCTGGTGGTGTAATTGCTGAGCAACATAGACACCAACGCTCAAGTATAAGCGCTCACAATGACATAGGTCACTTACACTGGCTATGGTGTAGACTCTTCGTTTATTCAACGCAAAGCAAAAATCGGCCTTAATGGTGTCTGCTCCTTAACAAAGTGCTGAACGTTGAAGAAAAATGACTGTAACGTTATTAATGCTGCAACCCAAAGTGGTCCCAGTGGTTCACACTCAAAGGGCCCTCTGACTGCATGGGAGTAATAGAGCGGCCTAATTGGCCGAGGTAGTGCTGTTTGAGTGAGTTTTTCGGCTGCTCTCTTTCTCGCCCCGACTGCATTGCGCACCTTTGAAGTTGCCCTTTCATCTCTCTGGCCCCATGATGTCTGTTGTCTTTTGTCTGATGGTGTGTGCACATTTCTTTTTCACAGCACTTAATATAAAACAAAGGCAAACCTTTAGAGAGCCGGTGCCTCCTCCTTCACTCTCTCTCTTCCACCTTTCCGGGCAGGGCCAGGATTTTGATTCAAAAGTCATTCGACACACTCTAACACACCACCCCCTCCTCCGTTGCATGTCTCTCAAGGGCTTGGAAACACACTTAATATTACACCATCTTCACAGGAAACAGTAGTCCCGTCATGCCTTATTTAAAAAAATAAATCAACTCATGATTACATAAGTCGCCGCCGCCTTTGTGGCAAATTGTTCTCGCTGAGCGAGATTGTGAGCCAAGCACCCGCTTGATGGAAGTCCAAGCGTTTTATTTTTTCACGGGAAATGAATCAGCGCTAACTCACTGGCAAATTGCATGGGGGTAAATTTAGTAACGGGTCATGAAGGCCTGATATGGACCGCAGACAGTTCATAAGATGATATGAGTGGCATGGAAGTGGATTACAGCGCCATAGTCGTTTTGTTATCATTGCCCTGAGGGTGGACGCTCTGCAGTCTCCAGAGCCTCCAGTCGTCCCCGGTATTGTTTCTTGGATACACTAAAAAAATGAAGTGAAGACACATTTAAAGCTACGCTTTGGCTAAAAATTGATTTTATATGGAACCCTGCAGGTTACATGGCATACAGATAAAAACAATGTTTGGCCAAGACTTAATAAGGCATGGGAACAAGATAGTTAAGTCATGGGAATTAGATCATATTTACTAAATATTATCTGATTCTGATGCATTTGCTTAATTATCTCATTTTCACGCCTTATTTCTGTTTCTATTACATCTCACCAGTAAGGATCTGTAAATATATACAGTTTTCAACATTTCTCTTAATGTAGTCCATCAGTCCACCAACCAACAAGTACTGGAGACCAGCCATCAGTTTATCAAAGTGCAACTTGAATATCTACAGGGGTTAGACAATGAAACTGAAACAGCTGGTTTTAGACCACAATAATTTATTAGTGGGTGTTGGGCTGCCTTTTACAGCCAATACAGGGTCAATTAGTCTTGGGAATGACATATACAAGTCCTGCACAGTGGTCAGAGGGATTTTAAGCCATTCTTCTTGCAGGATAGTGGTCAGGTCACTACGTGATGCTGGTGGAGGAAACCGTTTCCTGACTCGCTCCTCCAAAACACCCCAAAGTGGCTCAATAATATTTAGACACAAAGACTTGCTGTCTTGGTCACAGATGCGCCAGCAAGACGTGAACCAACAATTTGTCCTCTTTTGAACTCTGGTATGTCACCATAATGTTGTGTGCATTGTAATGTACTATATAACTGTGCTCTTACCTGCTAACTGAACCTTCACACTCTGCTCTTACTGGTGCAATGTGACATTAATGAAGACCACCAGACTGGTCCAGTTTAGCCATGAAACCTCCCACACTAACATGACAGCTGTTTCACTTTCATTGTCCAACCCCTGTAAGTCACAACATTGCTAATGTGGTCTCTGACACTATATAACACACTAATAAATGGGCAAAAGTATACTTTAATACACTGCTTCTACTGTTTTAGCTCTGTGATGCTGTTTTTAGGCAACACTGTCATCTAATGTGAAAACATAATGAAAGAATAAATGTTACACTCATTTAGTGCCTTTCTAACACCCAACGATGCTTTACAATCAACACAATCCTTTACACACTTAGAACTCAACTACATCGTGATCCGCAAGAAGCGGCAGCCAATCACGGACAGCGTACTCTCAACCAGAAGTGACCGTCCACCTGGAGGACTGCATCGAGCACAAAGGGTACCACCCAGGACAGAGTGCCAACCATATCTGGGCACACGTGTACATTCATTCACACACAGTCATTTTTCATTCAGAATTGTCATGTTTTTGGACTGTGAGAAGAAACCAGAGTCCCTGGAGGGAACCCATGTAGACACTGGGAGAACATGGAAACTCCATCCGGATGGTGAGAGGCAAACATGCTAACCACCAAACCACTGTGCCACCCAGATTAAAATAATTAAAAGAGTCTCTACTACTAATAAACTGTGTGTGGTGAATTAGAAATACTTTAGTCACGTTGGTTAGCTAGTGACTTATACTACTTTGTACTAGCTTCATTGCTTTGTTGACAAAGTATCACTAAAGCTGTAGAAATATCAGTTTTGATTATTTTAACTGATTAATCATTCACCGATTAACTGTAGTGCAGCATATAGGCTGGAAACTTTGAAGCTGTGGCAAAGCAAAGGACCCTAAACACACTGTTAGCCTTCTTGGACAAAACCTCACACTTCTGTACAATTCAATAGCAGACATACAGCTACACTGTGTTAAAGAGCATCACGTGAGACCTTTCATACCCACTGCAGTAAGGCTGTACAACAAGTCTCCTTACTGCAGAGACAGTACTGATGTATGTCCTGTGCTCAATCACATCACAATATACTGTCTAATCCTGCTATATCTCAATCTTATCCATCCATCCATCCACTACAGTCAATTAGCCAAGTCTATATTTATATTCTTCAAATGCAAGAACTCTGTAGCTCAGTAGTTTCCTACAAAACATATCACCTAAACCTACACAAAAGAATTAACTTTTTGATGTGTTTTAGGTATTTTTATATGTATATATAGGTGTTTTACAGTATGATTAAGGGGCAGCCGTGTCCTGGTGGATAGGGATCTGGTTTTGTGACCAGAAGGTCACCGGTTCCACTGAAATGCCCTTGAGCAATTTTTGGCGGAGGTCAAACTCATTCCAATCACATTGGCACAAAGTTAAATCTAACCTAATATAAACTATAAGAATTGATAAACCTCATTGCTACAGGCAGCCACTTCAGACAGCAGCAGAGCTGGTAGAAGACTGGGCTGAGATTCGATTCCTCAGAATTCATGATGGTCGTCATCACGCAAACAGATTCTAGAACAGCACTTCCCGATCGCAGCCCAACATGGCAGAGGTCATGAAGTTTTTGTTATTTTTCAAATCTTGCGGCCCTGCTGCTGTCTGTAGGGTGAAGTTTTATTCATTAAAGCCATACTGTGATCTGAAACACCTCGATTAGTCTGTGACACCTTAATGAAGAGCTTGATGTGGTTCGAGTGGACTGAGAGATGTTTAAGTGACGTATTATTAGCTTTGCAGCCCTCGAAGCAAATATTGGACTCCACACAGGTCTTGGCTCCCGTAAGTGGAAAATGTTGTTGAAATTTAAAATATATAAATGAAGTACAATCTTGAGTATTAACCAAGTACCACTTTATACAGTGTACATGTATCTTATGAATGGCTCCAATCACGGAACCTCAGTTCGGATGGGAGGCTTTGTGAGGGAAGTGAAGAAACAGGGGAGGGTGTGGAAGTGAGGGAAATGACAGACAAGAGGGCAGACGAGGAAAGGGAGAGGAATGGAGGCGACGTGACTCCTGGAGGCTGTGTGAGGCCTGCCTGTCTGGAGAGAGTGAGGAAAGAAGGGATAGACAGAGTGAGAGTGAGTTAGTAGGCGCTTTCTCTGCAGCGCTAATCGGAGGAGCACTTCAGTGTCCCCGTCCCATTGTCTCCTCAGGCACTCCAGACCCTCTACATCTTCACTGATAGCACTGAGTGGAGAGAAACGGGTGGAAAAAAAGAAAGAAAGAACAGAGTGAACACCAAGGCTTTGGCTTAACAGCTGTGCAGATGTTAATTTGGCAAAACAAACCCTAGTATATAGTGATCTTAAGGTAGGTATATACTCCCAAAAAGTCAATTGACTTCCATGCAATCTTTCAAGCATGATATCTCTGGTATTTTTTAAGATTTCTCTTAGATTTTTGGAGTACTGATACTTTATATATTTCTTCATGGGATGATCTCGGAATTTTTGGATCAAACCTTTGTAAGTACTAGATTAGCAGGCTTGAATATTTAATTAGGTGCGGAAAAATGACAAAAATGGAAACTTGTCTTTATCTTCAATATGTTTCATCTGTATTTAATTTCCTTCCATCAGGACATGAGTTTATTGGTTATAAATAAAAGTCCAAAAAATAAAGTCAAAATCTTTAGTGGTTTTTGAGATATACCGTTCAGAAAAGACATAACTTTCTGCCTCTCGGTGGCCATATTGGATGCTAATTTGCATAATTTATGCAAATTATGTAACCTAGGAATTATTTACCATTTATTGATTCATATGGTTAAAAAAAACATTATGAATCATTTAATGTTAGACATTTTAGTTTGGGAGTATATACCTACCTTAACTACCCTATTGGAAAATGGGCATCTCCAGTAGTAACCAGGCTTCAAACATGTTGATAATGGCAGACAATTTGGTGTTCATCTTCAAAGACGCCTTGTCCAGAATACTGAAAAGATTAGTGATCTGTGGCTTTCTCTCCAGCGCTGGCTCTGATCTACTGTGTCAGTGAGAGTTTGAACCTTCTCCACGGATTGGTCAAGTATGAAGCAGCCTC
>BRDA01041689.1:33001-46023 GCA_036984385.1 Crenuchus spilurus
ATATAGAGTTTTTGGTGATTTCTAAAACTGAAATAAAAAACCTGAAAATAAATATTGGTTATTTGAGTACAGGACTACCTTCCTTTAATTTATGTCTACTTTGTATAACTTCTATTTCTGTTCAAAGGTAAAAACAGTAAAAATTAATTTCCTTCCATCAGGACATGAGTTTATTGGTTATAAATAAAAGTCCAAAAAATAAAGTCAAAATCTTTAGTGGTTTTTGAGATATAACGTTCAGAAAATACATAACTTTCTGCCTCTCGGTGGCCATATTGGATGCTAATTTGCATAATTTATGCAAATTATGTAACCTAGGAATTATTTGCCATTTATTGATTCATATGGTTAAAAAAAAACATTATGAATCATTTAATGTTAGACATTTTAGTTTGGGAGTATATACCTACCTTAACTACCCTATTGGAAAATGGGCATCTCCAGTAGTAACCAGGCTTCAAACATGTTGATAATGGCAGACAATTTGGTGTTCATCTTCAAAGACGCCTTGTCCAGAATAATGAAAAGATTAGTGATCTGTGGCTTTCTCTCCAGCGCTGGCTCTGATCTACTGTGTCAGTGAGAGTTTGAACCTTCTCCACGGATTGGTCAAGTATGAAGCAGCCTCTGTTATCTGTGTCTGGTGTTGAGCTCGTCGGGCCCCATTCACAGGTCCGTCTCCTCTAAAGAACCAGCACCAATCAATAATTCAATACCACTGGCGTCTGAGTCCAACTCTGGGGCCCCATACACAAGCACTCTTTATCCCATGCATGACTGAGAGTGGTATTAATTAATAGCCCGAGACCTTGTTTTGCATTAAAAGCAGGACAGGCCTGATAGTCTTGTTCAAAATAGGAGTTGGCATCAGGTTATCAAACGCTCAATGAAATGTAAGCCTGGATGATAAGACACAAGATGTGGAGAGCATGGGCAACAATAAAAAGTAGGTCTACAAAGGCGTTGAAATATAAGTGTGACTGTACAATAGAAGAACATGCGATGGTATCTTAGACAAAGTGTGGCTTTATACTGAATTATGAAACTAGATAAGCTTGTCTGAAATAAGTGCATTAAAGCTACAGGACTTCAGTAACTGTAGAAGGTCTGATCTGTTGCAGTTATCAAAGAGGGACAAATTATATCAATCTATCAATTCCATTTTTTCAAGACAAACCTAATGAAGGTCTACATACCATACAAGAAGGTTGTTGGTTGGTAAGGTTGGCACAATGCCATACACTGCTATATTTTAAAAAATGCACTATTACTAGCAAGCTACATTAAAAGAAATAGGTTGAAATGGTATAGCAATTTAATATTACGATTATAGTGGCTAAAGTGATCCAAAAACAAAAAGTGCAAAGTATTGCTAATTTTATTTGTGTTGTTCAATATAAAACTTGGGGAAATGATTTCAGTTTGTGTCCGTTTTATTTATATTTATTTATTTATTTTTTTACTTTTCAGCACCTCTGATACAATACCATGATAATATCATGATTATAGTAGCTAAAATTATCGTGCTAATCATGATATTATAGTATTGTATCAGAGGTGCTGAAATCTTAAAAAAAACTGACACAAACTGAAATCATTTCCCCGAGTTGAACAACTCAAATGAACAACACAAATAAAATTAGCAATAATGGAAACATTAAAAATAGTCAATACGTTATGTGAATATAAAAAAACTATAAAAAGTGCAATAACATTCAAGGTAATTGCAGTTTGTGTGCAGAACATTTTCCTGAATAAATTATTACTTTGTGAGTGTTGCACTGCTTGCATTTCTGTTATTTTTAACATTAAAAGCAGCATTAGTAGTGTGTAACATAACGAGTACGTATTGCCAAAGAAGAATGTCTGTGTGCTGGAGCTGCAGCTCTAAAAGCAGCAAAACTCAAACTTAACTAAAAGTTAACATGCTTTAGAAGTAAAACTCCTAAAATTTAAAACTCTACTTTTCCAAAAAGCATTTCATCTCGTCACTGTGTTGTACCATCTTTCTCTTGATACAAACCAATGGGAGACTGTTGCCAACTGTTGCTGATGCTGTACAGTATATAATTTTTTGTTTTTTAGAGCTTGGTAAATGACCACACTTTAATAATAATTAAAAGTGTAAAGGTAAAAATAACCATCGTGAATTTAGTTGTGGTTTTACCATCAAACCAGTAACTGCATTAACTGAGTTAACAAAACTTTCAATATTAAGTTAGTACATAGTAACGGAACAACGCTTGTTGATGATCATTCAGCCTAAAACTTAAGGTCATCCATGTTAAGTTAAAACAACAAATACATTTTACACTGAAACTACTTGTAGATTCAACAGTGTAAATTGCCTTCACTGACAAAACACACTCCCCAAACCCAATGAGGGTTTAGTGTTTAGGGTTTAGTGTTCATTGTGTTTGAATAAACTGGTATACAACTGCATAAGTTAACGAAATTCCAGTGTTTCCCGTCTTTGCACTAACAGCAACTATAGTCTGACTATTCATACTAATGACCAGTGGTGACCACTCCTGTTACATGGCCACACAGTTGAAGATTTATAGTGAAACCCAGTTTAACATGTCAAACCATTTGGGCCATTACTGTATCAATTGCAGTGCTGATGGGTACCATAACTAAACTTGGCTTTACAACAGTGGCAGCTGTTTTAGACCCTTCACAGAGATGACTGCAATCTCTCTCCAACAGGGAGTAAAATGGCCACTCTGGGATTAATATTTAATTCAGCTACATGGCTCAAAAGACCATCAACAACCCTTCTATTCTCTAACTTATGCTTCTAACAAAGAAGTAAGGAAAACAGTAGCATTCACCATATTCAACAGAGCTCTCCAAATGTCTCAATGTGGACGTTTCAAAGACGAATGAAACCAGTTGATGCACTAAATAAAAACTGGGCAAAAGCATATTTAAAAAGAATGATTTACAGGACAGTGACAACCTTATCCAAAAGTTTGGTGGATTTATTATGAATGGAAAACACTGAGTTCAGGTGAGCTCACGTTTCACAGTAATGACAAAATTAAAGTCTTTTGTCCTTAAAAAAAATGTTCCAACATGTTCAACAATCATCCAGCCTGCATTCGAGGTAACGTTTTTTATACTTGAACGTTTCATAAAAAAAAAAAAAAAAAAAAAAAAAAAAAAAACCAACAATACAGATAGAGAAAGAGAGAGCCACATGGTTTTACACAGGGTGAGAGAAAGCAAAAGAAAAGAGATATAGAGAGAAAAAAACCTCAGAAAGCACAAAATAACAAAAAAATAAATCTTGCATCCTATCAACATTTTGTACATTTTGTGCCCGTACCAGTATCCAGCACTTTTTAAAATGAAAAAGAAAAAATCAAATCTACACTTTAATGCATTGACTTCAATGTAATCAACTGCAAAAAAAACAAAAAAACAAACAGAAAGTGGACATTTTATTGACCTGATATGGGCTTAACTTCACCACACACTCAGTCAGAAGAATAAATGTGAGATAGCTTTTTTTATTTTAATTTTTTTATGTAGTCTTTTAAAGGTTGTCCAGTCCCAACACAACCTTGACTTTTACACCAAAAAAAAGAGCTTCAGTCATGGACCCACCCCTTCCGCTTCCGCTTCCATCATCCTTAGAGGGGACAGCAGCTGGACAGTTTTTTAGGGGGTGCCATGTTATTATTTTTTCCACACAAAGTGTCTGTAGTTTCCTCAGTGTTGAATAAAACGAGGCCAGCCTCTTGATTTTCAGAATCACCATAGTAATAATAATAATCATAACAATAATAATAATGATAATGTTAATGATGACGTATTAAAACAGCGCGTGCTCAAGAGCCCAAAGTCCAACGTTATTATATATATACTTATGCAGAGCATTAAAAAAGAAGTTTTTGGCTTCCGTTTCCGGTGTCCTTCACAGCTCGTGCTTGTTTTCGCGCCTTTTTTTTTTTTTTTTTTACAAATTGTCTGATAAATAGCCTCTGTTTTGCTCTGCCGCGTGCGTCCTTCGTCACAAAAGCACTAGTAATGTCCTTGGGTCGTGGTGGTGGTGTTTGGGTTGGTTCCCCACGTCTTCGCCACCCCCTTCACCCCGCGCGACGCGTGCTGTCCTGCTCTGACCCGTGTCACAGGCCGAGCGCGGCGGCGTGTTTCTTGGCCTTCAGGCGCAGATCAGCGATGCTGGAGTTCTTGTTGCTGTTCTTGGCCGCCGCCGCCGCCGCTGCCACGGACGCAGCCGAAGCGGACTCCGCGGCCAGCGTGGCCAGCGGCAGGCCGAAGGGCGGAGCCGGGAACATCATGTAGGGCGCGTGTGCCGCCAGGTGCGAGTGCAGGTGATGGTGAGCCGCGTGCGCCACGGCGCTGTCCAGCTGCAGCTGCGCCTGCACCTGAAAGGAGAAGGGCGGCACGTTGCTATGACTATCCTACGGGACGGTACGGTGGGGTAGGATGGGGAGCGGGGGAAGGGTAGAGTTTGGGGGGAAAAGGGGGGAAACATACATTAAACTTAAGAGAGACTACATTTGGTATTAAGAGAGAAAAACAAATGGGGCAAACGCTCAAACATCATTAGTGTGTAAATATAACTGCTGCACTACTTAATAAAGCTGTCAGATCAGAGGTGGGCAGTAACCTGATGTATTGCCTGTTTTTCAGGCACCTGCAGGAACAGTAGCTGATGACATTTTCCAATAGAAACAAATCTTTACAGTATAATGAGAGAATTTCTTTTTACTTGTGTAGAAATCATCAACTACATGAGCATCAACTACAAAGAGATTATCAAATAATAATGGCATGATACTTAATCCAGACTGTAATGAGCATGTATTTAGCTGTAATTCATTATTATTACTAAGTATTGTCAACTATACAATATGACTTTTACATAATTTGATAGATGGATGGATGTTTGGATGAAGAGATAGATAGATAGATAGATAGATAGATAGATAGATAGATAGATAGATAGATAGATAGATAGATAGATAGATAAATATATGGATGGATGGATAGATGTTTGGATGGATGGACAGATAAATATATGGATGGATGGATAGATGTTTGGATGGATGGACAGATAAATATATGGATGGATGAATAGATGTTTGGATGGATGGACAGATAAATATATGGATGGATGGATAGATGTTTGGATGGATAGATGTTCAGATGGATGGACAGAAATATTTGGATGGATGGATGGATGGACAGATAAATATATGGATGGATGGATGGATGGATGGATAGATAGATGGATGTTTGGATGGATGGATGGATGGATGGATAGATAGATGGATGTTTGGATGGATGGATGGATAGATAAATAGATGGATGTTTGGATGGATGGGTAAATAGATGGATGGATGGATGGATAGATAGATAGATGTTTGGATGGATGGATGGATGGATAGATAAATAGATGGATGTTTGGATGGATGGATGGATAGATAAATAGATGGATGTTTGGATGGATGGATGGATAGATAAATAGATGGATGTTTGGATGGATGGATGGATGGATGGATAGATAGATAGATGTTTGGATGGATGGATGGATAGATAGAATGATATTCCACATGTGAAGCTTTGCTTTAAGTGTGCTGATTCTCATGTTTATTTAGTAACTTCTTGGATTTTTGACTTTTTTCATTTTTTCAGATGTTGGATTGACTAAGACGTTCCAGTGCAGTTGTTTTGGGGACCTCAGTGTATATAGCTGAGAAGACATTTTTAATTCTCAGATATCTGTTTAATTGAAGTAAGAGAATGTTTGACTTGATTGTGACATTAGGCCACTCTACCCACCTCTGATTAGAAGACACTGTGACTTTAACACGGCATTGTAGCTTGAGCAAGCCAAAGATGTATTGGCTCTCTATTGCAAAGATCAACTGACTTGATCACTTGGGCACTAATATAATGTAAGATGACCCTAAAGAGCATTTGCAGAATGCTTCCACATCAGAAACTTAGGATCCATTCCATAGCAGTTGGACCAAGCCCTTGCCAAGGCAGCACTGTGGGCACTGGCTTTTCTCAAACAGTACACACGCCTCAGAGCCACTTGCCTGTTGGAACGGCATACGTAGAGCTCCCACGTTGACATATGGTGCGACACGACACGCTTCGAACTGACTCGCAGCTCCAATGAGCACCCCTGTGAAAAAAAAAGAAAGGCGATTTGTTTGGGCTATCCTCCTTCATTTGGGGTTTAAAGCTCTTGTGGAGGTGCTCCACACTCTAAAAAATTTCTGTTGACTCAACTTAACTTAGTCAAGTCATCTTTTTGCTTTGACTCAGTTAAGTTGTAAAGACTTGACATTTTGTTGACTCAACTTAACTTAGTCAAGTTTAAGTTATATCAACTTAACATGTCAAGTCTTTACAACTTAACTGAGTCAAAGCAAAAAGATGACTTGACTAAGTTAAGTTGAGTCAACAGAAATTTTTTACAGTGCCCCAGCATGGATTACAACACTAAACACCCACCTGCAGGTTTTACTGCATGATCTGTTTGCACGCCATGTTTAACATACATTCAATAAAGCCTTCTTTTAGCCTGGAAATAATATGGATTACTGTGTTCAGTAATATATGACAGCTCATTAGCTAATATGGATAGTGTATTAGGTAACATGGGACCATGTGTTAGGCTTTATGAAGCATGAGGTGTGGTATGTGTTAGGCCTTATGAGGCATGAGGTTTGGTATGTGTTAGGCCTTATGAGGCAGTATATTAGATATTATGGGATAGTGTGTTACAAAATATGGAATATTGTGTTAGACAATATAGAAGAGTGAGCTGTGTATCAAGGGACAGTGCATGGTTGAGTAATAAGGCACAGGGTGTTATGGGACAGTCTGTTAGGTAATATGAGACACTGTTGGGTATTATGACAGTGTGTTGGTATTATGGGCAGTTGTTTAATTAAATGCGACAGTATGTTGGGTATTATGAGAAAGTGTGTTGGTATTATGGGACAACATGTTGGGTGTCATGGGCAATGTGTTAAATGAAATGGGACAGTGTGTTGGTATGGGACTGTGAGTTAAAGATTGGACAGCATGTTGGGTTTTAAGGGACGAGTATAATGGGACATTGTTTTGGGTATTGGAGGACTGTGTTAATAGCATATGTGTTAGGAATTATAAGAGCGTGTTTTAGTATTATAGGACAGTGTGTTAGGAATTTTAGGCCTTTGTATTGGGTATTATAGGAGCATGTGAAGAGAATTATAGGACTGTGTTGTGAATTATAGGACAGTTTGTTGGGAATTATAGGACCATGGGATGGGAATTATAGGGATGTGTGTTGGCAATTATAGCACTGTGTGTTTGGAATTATATGTGGGAATTATAGGATAGTGTGTTGGGAATTATAGGATAATTTGTTGGGAATTATAGGACCATGTGATGGGAATTATAGGGCAGTGTGTTGGGAATTATAGGACAGTGTGTTGGGATTTAGGACAGTTTGTTGGGAATTATAGGACAGTGTTTTGGGAATTATAGGATAGTTGGTATGCAGTTTGCGGAGAATTATTGGGCAGTGAGAATTTTGCATTATGGTTAATGTGTTAAGTAATGTGGAACAGTGTATGAGACATAAGTGACAGACCCCATATTGTAAAATAATTATTTTAGAAAAAATGACTGTTGTAATGTAATAACCCTTTTTATACAGCACTCTTAATAACTGGAATAAACAAAAACAAGAGCCATATCAAATGATGGCTAAATTTGAGACGATCTTAAACCTAATAATTTGAATGAAATTAAAAGATCAAGTAAAGATAAAAAACTGCTCTTAATTAAGACGTTAAGGCAGTTAAAAAAAATTATGTGTCACCTTTATGGAGCTGGTTCTCCTGTTTTCTGCACTTGGCTCTCCGGTTTTGGAACCAAACCTGCGGCGAGAAAATAAACGAGTAAGTAAATAAAGAAATAAGGAAAGAAAAGCAGTGAAGTCATTTAAAATATAAAACGTCATTGGCGGCACGCGCGCTTTGCCAGACTGCTCATGAACGCGCGCTGGAAACCGGACAACGAGGACAAAACTGCGCGCTTTCCCCGAGGAGCCCCTGAAATATTAATGAGGCTTTAAAGCCCACAGTTTCATTTATTAGGCGCGTGAGGATCAGCAGGCTGTCACGTGACTATATATATATATATATATATATATATATATATATATATATATATATATATATATACATAATTTATTATTATTATTATTATTATAAACCCATTTACAAAGCCAGTAATACACTGAACCGGCCATTAGAAATGTATAAAAGGCATAAAATAATAATGGATGAGGAGAGAGCCCTGATGTTGGAACTGGACCGTTATAATCTGGCTCCTCTCTCAGTGGCCCGGGTTTCATCTTTCCATCAGCCTCCAAATGGACTCAGTGATATCGAACACCAGCGCTGAGATTGGACGCCCGGCCTCTGTGAGCGAAAGCCTGCCTGACAAAAAGCATCAGCAGACGAGCCAAATTAATTACCTTTATCTGCAGCAAAGTGTCTGTTAGTGATGCGCGCCGTTTACTTTAATTACTGCAGGAACAAGTTTGGGTACAAAAGCCTCCTGTTTGAACACACCAGCGTTTAACTCCAAATGTTATTATTACAGATATGTGTTTTCTGCTGCTTATGAGTATCTGGGATTTTGAGATTAGGGATCTCATTACTATGTTAATCTACTCTGAATCCCCCCTGCAGAGAGGTGGGCAGATAAAGCAGAGCCTCGACTCAGTTACTCAACCTGTTTTATTTTGTTTTCCTCAGCTGTTGAACACGTTTTAACTGAAAAAAACACACATTTTTAATCGTTTTCCAAAATAAAACAAGTCCATAATTTCTGCTCTCAAACTTTTACATCTTAAATTAATATGTGCACCTCATTCGCCTATTTTGAAAATAGCCTGAAATTATGAAATCTGTAATTATTATATTTTGATAATATTACGTCGATTTAAGAGTACAACTTTTAAGCAAATAGACAGACATTGAGTTGGAATATCTGGCAACCCTTCTGGAAGAGCATCAGATATTTTTTTGGGGGAAGAAAAAAACGATCCATAATTTATTATCTAATTATATTACATTTAAATAATAGGGGTAGATATAAGAGCACACATCACATTTGCCAGTGTTAACACTGCGAGAATTTAAATGTATTTTAAAATTTAATAATAACACTGTTGATTCAATATTGGCATATTTGATGTGTACTTCTGTTAGCAATTTAGACAAGTATTGAGCTGAATAATCTGGCAACCCTGGCCACAAAGACCATCAGCTTTTTCTTGGGGTGAAGAAAACAAGCATCTATAATTTTTAATTTGTAATTACATTCTGATATTAATAAGTCGTACTTCTTTTAGCAATTTAGACAAGCATTGAGCTATAGAATCTGGCAACCATGGCCTGAAAGAGCATCAGCTTTTTCTTGGGGTGAAGAAAATAAATAATAATTTGCAATTAGATTACATGTTAAAAATAATAAGTTGTACTTCTTTTACAATGTAGACATACATTGAGATGGATAATCTGGCAACCCTAGCCTGGAAGAGAGTCAGCTCTTTTTTGGGGTGAAGAAAAAAATGATCCATAATTTATGTTAATCCGTGCTCAGGACACAAAGCGAGCAGAGGAGACCCTGAGTCCACTTTTTCTGGGACTACTAAAAAAAGAAAAAAGTAGGCGAACGGCTACATTGAAAGTAAACCTGCAGCTCAGTCTCTCTGAATGGATGAAGGGAGTGAAAGAGGAGATTTTGATCAGTCCTATCAGGACTGATGTCTAATGTTCATTGTCATTATTAGTGCTCTTCAGATGCTCGTCTCTTGTTACACACACTGACTGAAGGGCCTGAACGAACACAGCTTCTTGGGTTTCTGTACAGATGGTCTCTCCTTAAAAAAACACCACGACTACCAATTCAGGCTCTCTGGTCCCAAATAACAATAAGATTAACATTTTAAAAACTCACAAATATGGAGATAAATAAGTCCTCCAGGTTTCAGTTTCCACCACCTATTGATTTGTAAACACAACCCAGCCTGATTTCCTCTGTAAGCCCAGAAACATGCGCAATAAAATAGATCCACAGCCATGCAAATGAAATAGAGCTCAGTACGTTTGATACGTTTAAGACGTTCGATATGTTTATTACGCCTCGCACAAATATAAAAAAAACAGTCTAAGTAGTCAAATAGTCTACAAATGCCAAACAAAGAGCCCAACACGAATAAAACAGTCAATTCAACCAAACCAAAAAAGAGCCTAATATAAATAAAATAGAGCTGCGTTGTAATCAAAACAGAGAGTAATAGAAATTAGGTAGAGCTGCGTGATAATCCAGTCAAATAGCAATGAAACTAAGCCAAATTAAACACTAAGCCGACTCCAAACATAGCCCAATTACAAACCAAACAACATAATTAAAATACAACAGAGACTAATAGAAATAAAATAGAGCTACATTACAAACCAAATAGAGCACCATAGAAATAAAATGCCTACTAGCAATCAAATGACTAAATAAAAACAAAAACAAAATTACTCAGACTTTAGAAGTAAAATAGACACATTACAATATTAAAAGCCAATCGGATTCCAGTAGAAATAAAATACAGCCACATTACAAGCCAATCAGATTCTAGTAGAAATAAAATACAGGCACATTACAAGCCAATCAGATTCTAGTAGAAATAAAATAGCCACATTACAAGCCAATCAGCTTCCAGTACAAATAAAGCCAATCAGCATCCAGTACAAATAAAATAAAGCCACATTACAAGCCAATCAGATTCCAGTAGAAATAAAATTAAGCCACATTAAAAGCCAGTCAGATTCCAACAGAAATAAAATAACACATTACAGACTGAGCAGAGCCTATAGGAATATATAATCACTTAACAAAATAGACCCTAATATCAGTCAATTAAAGCCACATTTCAAGCCAATTAAATTCCCATATTAAAATGGAGCCAAATTACGAATTCCAATAGAAATAAAACAGAGCCACATTAGAGTCATAATAGAGTCACATACAGACTAAATGGAGCCTAACAGAAATACAATAGTTACATGAAAGACTACATAGAACCTAATAGAAATACAGTAGAGCTACAAACCAAATAGAGCCTAATAGAAATACAATAGAGTTAAATTACAGACTAATTAGAACTTAATAGAAATTCAATAGAGCTACATTACAAACCAAACAGAGCCTAACCATCCCTGTAGCTCAAACAATCCCAAATATAAACTCATGATTCTCTGCATGGAGCTCAGTCCATTTCAGTCCACTCTATTTATAAACTGAACCTTCTCATCCCAGCAGACTGAAAAGAAGAGCATCAGTCTCTAGCAGCACTGTATTCTAAACCCCAACTGGGTTTTAATCAGTGCTGCTCTGCTGGGACTGTGGTTCCAGTGGCTCAGGGCCTGTAGGCCTCTAATTCATGTTCAAACAAGGTGGCAATTAGGGCTGAAGTGGCCAGAGCCCACATCACCTGGACAAGCCTGTTTGTTCCTACATTCAGGAAAAATGTACCCCACACACACACACACACACACACACAAGCCCCAAACCACACTGTTAGCTACAAAATCTGACATTTTGTACGTGTAATAAATATTTTGTCCAGCCAGTCACTTCATGTGGCTCAAGTGCTTTGATTCAAGTCAAACAAATTCTTCCATTAAAACGAAGCAAAGCCAAACACACCAGCAGTGCTTTACCATCAAGCCAAAGCCCAACAACAAATGTCTTTTTATAACAATGAAACACATTCCTAACCAGTGCTGTAATGTTGTACTAATGCATCTCTGTAACTGTAATTCAGCTGCATTATAACTTTGTTTACAACTTAGTTAGTCATTTAAAGCCTTCATGCAGAATTGTAAAAATAAACAAATTTATAAGAGCCCTATAGACGTCCAGAGACAAGTTTACAACGACCCAAGAGATACTACACTGCATTAAAAAATGTTAAAAATTTACTTTTCACAGCTTATAACTTCTTCAATACACTCAAAAATTATGTATGGCCCTCAAACTTTTTTATATCAAAACTGTGTTTTCTTGATTTCATCATCTTCACCATCTTTTCAAAGCTGATTTGACATTAGATGTTTATTTATAAATTGTAGAAAAATGTAGAAATACATCTTAAATATAGTTTTGACTGTATACTGTTCAACGCAGAATTCTGGTCGAAGTGACAACGCGGCTATAAACGCGAAGCTACATTAAAGCTCCCCATCAAAAGCAACCCAACGATCAAAGCACGTGCGAAGGTGTGCGTCACCTGTACGCGGGCCTCGGACAGGCCGAGCCTCTGGCTGAGCTCCTCGCGCATGAACGCGTCCGGATAGTGCGTCTCATCGAACAGGCGCTCGAGCTCGTTGAGCTGCTCCAGAGTGAAGTTGGTGCGGCTGCGCCGCTGCTTGATCTTCGTCTGCGTCTCGTCCTCCACCGCCTTCGCCTCCTCCCTGCGCTCCTTCACGTCCGTGGTGCCTTCAGAGACGTAGAGAGAGAGAGGAGCACGGTGAGACGGCGGAAGTCAGTCTGTTTTCTTTTATTTCTGCTTGGCTTGGCACTCTGAATTACTCGCCCTCTACATATACATGATCGCTGATATAACACAACCTAACTTGCCAAATATCTCCATAACATACACATCATATGTACTACCATCATAGTCCAAAACAAAACATTATGTAAGACCATGTATCAATGTAATACAAACACACTCGCACGCACACATATTTATATTTGAATAATATATATAAAATTACACACACAAATAAGATGTACTAATCGTAAAACTTACCAATGTACCAATGATAAATATAATGTACAAATATACCAATTGTAAATTTTATCAGCCATAAAAAAATTACAAATGTTAAAAAAAGCATCAGTGTATCACTGGCAAAATCTACCAACGTACCAATGGAAAAACGTCTCAATGGAAAATCATAGTACAAATAAAA